>JAPTYQ010000006.1:30724795-30736503 GCA_029814465.1 Ostorhinchus cyanosoma | reverse complement strand
TAATCTGCAGGCGAACGAGCGCACACCTGTACGAGGGAAATAAATTTGATGGTATTTAGCTCCAGGGTGTGTTATAGGAACTAAAGGAGGAACACAAAGTCCATGAATGTCAAGGAGAATGTTTTCAAGCTGTAAAAATAACCATCACAGAAGCTGCAAGAGAGAAGCCACATCCTCGTTCTTCACAATCCCATGTTTGCTCAAATGGAAGTCTGGTTGGTGCATGGAGAGAGTCTGCTGTCTCAGTAAATAGCAGCGAGCGGTTCTCTATCAGGAGAGATCTGAAAAAGGGTTTTTAATGTTCTTAGTACGTTCTTTGCACATTGTGGTGGAATAAATTGATATAACACAGGGCTGTAAAAGTAAACATTTGCTTTTTTTGTTAAAGATAAAAATAACACTTGCTGTTGGATGTCACTTCCATTCATTGTAAGAAAGGAAAGGTCTTTTCCTCTTCTTTTCTGAGCTTCCTTTCACAGACACTGACACTTTTACCATCTTCTTCTCTTCTTAGCCAGACAGATGAAGAAGAATCCCGACCTTTGACAGTTGGTGTGTCTGTCAGCTCCAACGGGCTTTACACCCTGCAAGGCATTCCAAAGCTATCCATAAATCTCCCCTAAGAAATCAAACTTTGATTTATTTTCTGCCATTGTCACAGGGGTCTGGAGTCAAAGCGCTCAACAGAGAGTCACAAAGGTTACCACTCCAGGTCTCCCAGCAGGATATGATACATTAACCCATTCAGTTCCTGTGTAACGTCATCTAACGCCGCTATAATGGGATCATTTGTTTAACGATTATGTTCGTGTTTGAAAGACTAATATGCAAGACTATGAATAATTTGGTCAGCTCAACAGTAGGATTTGCCACACAGCAGACCTGACGCAGAGCGATAGGTCTGTTAACGGCACATTAACAAGAAGAATCTCTATTTGTTCATATATATTTGACATGTGGACACTGAACCTCTGCTTCGCCGAACACACCACACACTGCAGACTAGAAGCAGCGGGCTGCAATGCAAGGCACCTGCGATTAAGTGCCTTGCTCAAGAGCCCATCTGCCTACCATTTCTGTGCTGGCGTGGGGAATTGAACTGGCAACTTTTTGGTCAGAGAAGGTTCTCCAACCCTCTCTACCAGGAGTGTCAAATTCATTTTAGATCAGGGGCAACATTAAGCCAAATTTGAACTGAAGTGGATCTGACCAGTGAAATAATAACAGATAAATAATGTCAACTCCAAACTTTCCTCTATGGTTTAAAGCCAAAAAAAGTGAAATTATGTAATGAAAATGTTCACATCTACCAACCGCCCTTTAAAACAATGTGAATGACATGAACAAACTGAACGTTCTTAAGAAAACTAAGAGTAATTTTAACAATATTATGTCTCAGTTTATCACTTACACATGTAAATTAGAACTTACAGTGGATCAATAAATACACAAAACATTTAAGAACAGACAAAATATTGGTAAACCTGCACTTCAGACATTTCAAAATATTCATAAAAGTTATTCATGTTTTTGTGAAATGATAGTTTGTTTTAGTGTAAAATGACATGAAAATGTTTACATTTACAAAGAGAAAAATTGTGAGTATTTATCGGTTATTATGACAGTATTTCACTGGTCCGACCTACTTGAGATTAAAGTGGTCTGTATGTGGAACCTGCACTAAAATTATTAATATGTTCAGTGTAATTTTTTTCATTGCACAAATCCATCCCAGACTGGACCCTTTGGTGGGCCGGGTTTGTTCCCTGGACCACATGTTTGAATCCTCTGCTCCAGGCCATGGTTGCCCTGTATGTAAGACCACAGGAGAGTAGTCTGGGTAGTCTATAATAAGATGCATGTCAGAGACAAAATGATTTATAGTTTTTTTGATTTTTCAGTCAATAAATTATTCATTCAAATCACAGCAGAGCTTTGTAGTGCGCAACCCTAATTACTACAGTATGTTGTATTTCTTTTATGAGTTAATTGGACATGCTCCTGTGTAGAGCACTGAATACAAATGCTGCTTGTGATATTAACACTGTAAATAATAAAAGCAGAACATTCTTAAACAGTTGTTCATGAATAAAATATGATGCAAGTTTATTCTGTTTAATTCATTGTATAACCCGGCATCGATTTTTGAATAACAAATGCGTCTTCGGTCGTATCTCTGCTTGTTTGTCATTTAAGGCTAAACCGATTCCTGCCAATTTCGCTCCACAAGCAGCGCTGGGTCGTAGCGTATAATTTGCATCTGAAAATGTCACACGCCTTGAGTCGTTTCTAACGTGTTAAGAAAAAGATCTTTTGAGTGTTTTGGAGTTTATGTGGATCAACATTCATGTCGATGAGAAGCGTTGAGAATGTGCCTGTGGATCAAGTAAGACAGACGTTGACATCAACAGGCAGAAATCTGTTGGCTCCCAGCTGAAGGTATGTCTGATTAAAAGAGATTCTCCAGAGAATGGTATCCACACAAAAACTGATTATGATGAATATGTGTTGGCAGCTTATTATCTGTTCTCACACAAGAAAGGATTTGAGATTAACCACAGCACCACTGGACACAGTATGTTTTGATGGAGCGACGTCCTACCAAAACCAAACTCACAAAAGTTCACACTGAGCTCGTTAAATGTGTCTGCAGATAAGCCGATGATAGATGGTGACCTATTCACCTCCTATGCGTCTGATGTATGCGTTCAATTATAATGATGATGTTTCTGTGCTGTGTTCCTGAGGTCAGTTTAGCCCAGTGCAGTGTGTTCGGTTTATACTTGTGTTTTCATCACTCATAGAACAACCGGCCACAAATTGAGGCAAAATGAAACGCTCAGGATGACTGGAAATGGGATTTTCAGTGTAGCCAATGAAGCGTCGACTCCAACTTTTAAATGACAGAGTGTGAATGCTGCAGAATTGTAGCTTAACATATTAAAGCATTAGACAAAATCCTGTCTTTTGGCTAAACTTGCTTGTTTAATGAGTGGGTTACTGCTTGTGGGTTATTTGAAGATCATTTGCTGGTCTGCGAGACCCTGTAATATCATACCTCAAAACATCAGAGAAGTCTTTAATTACAAAGTCAGAGCAACATTTCCTCGGATCATGGAAGAACACAAAAGACTCCGTGGAGAAGTTAGGTGCCAATTTATCTGTGATTTATATTAGCCTTCCTTTTTCCTGCACCGTAATTCACTGTTGGCCTCGCAGACACTGTTATTGATGAAGGCAGAAGAACCTCATGCGCTGCCCTAGCACACAACTGGCGGGTGGCTGGCTACCACATGAAAGACGGAATAGATGGCGGACAGGTCGGGGGTCACAAGGGGCAGCTGGACATTTGGCTGACCTTTGACCTAAGACCTCACATGTTAGTCAGAGCGTTGTGCTTGATTGGCTTCGATTAGACATACCACGTAACCCATTCTCTATAAATCACACACTTATGAACAATCACAAACATGATCTAGTATTTTCTGTTTTACTGAGTTTGTGTTGGCATGCACTTTGAAACCACGGATAAAAAAAAGATCATCCAAAAGCCTAAAATGTAGCTGAGCAAGGTTTTATTTCCTTCAGCCATCAGAGATCTAACTCAAGCTAAAGTTCAGGCAAGTTCAGGGGAATGTTTGATTAAAGGATGTTTTGCTGTCGTTTCATGTTTACTCGGTCACATTAGCTCCAAAGAAAAAATCTTTTAATTCACTCTACTGGTCAAACATTTAGGGGGGAATGTTTTCACGCCTGTAACTCAGTGAACGGCAAGCTGCCTTTCATTAATGCTGAGTAGGAAGTTCCAAAATATGCTCTAGGACAGGAGTGTCCAACCCTGGTCCTTTAGAGCCACTATCCTGCATGTTTAGATGTCTCCCTGATGTGACCTGATGGTCCTTTTCAGGCTTCTGCAGAACTGGACGATAAGCTTATCATTTGAATCAGGTGTTGGAAGAGGGACGTATCGAAAACATGCAGGATAGTAGCTCTTGAGGACCAGGGTCGGGCTCAGATGCAGGTATGTGAACACATGGTCCAGACCTCCTGGGAATGCGTTCTGAGTGACGGGATCTCCACGCGTCCTCGTTGTGTCTCGGCTTCTGTCACACTTTGCATCAGAGCCGTCCACTTGTGATCGGACTGAACATTTGCCTTTGGTGACGTAACATGCGTCTAAATGCCAGATCCAAACTCAAATCTGGATAAATGTTGCTAAACCTACTTTTATTAGTCTTTGGTACATTTTTTTTTAAACTTGTCTTGTCCAGCATCATAACAGCAGAATGGTAGTTTGGCTCCTTTTGGTGCTGAGCAAATTTGTTTTGCCAAAGGAAACTTCATAACATATATGAGTCTCCCCTTGATATTCTACTGTCTTTACTATGAGTCTGGGGCACATTTATTTGTGTATTTGGGGACACTATTGGCTACAAAGCTATTTTTATATTCATTTTGGCAAAAATCAAGTGGATTTCTACAACCTGTTTTAATTCCTGCTTAATTTGTTACGTTTATAACTAGTTACGTCACGACATTTGCTAATCTAAGGTTAAGACTTTCGACGAACATTTCTCTGAGTACGCCATAATTGTTTGTCAGCAGCCGCAGTTGAAGTAAAACCTGAAAACATGTCCAAACTTTGAGTCGATTACATAAAACGTTCCGTTGTTCAATCTAGTCCACTTTACCTAAACTGGACGTCAGCCACAGTTCGTCCAGTTTTTAACAGGGGCCAAAAAACTCGAGCACATTCCCCCAATCCTTACATCTTTGCACTGGCTCCCTGTTCATTTCAGAATTGATTTTAAGATGTTGTTGTTTGTTTTTAAAGCTTTACAGAATATCACAGACCTCATCCAAATGTATACCCCAGCGTGCGCTCTGAGGTCCACGGGCCAGCTCCAGCTTGTGCTGCCTAAGACCAGACTTAAAACCAGGGGGGCAGGACTTTCTCTGTGGTTGGCCTGGTCAGATTTCTGCCAAAAGGCTAAAGAACAGAAATCACCATGTTGAAAGGGGCTAATCATTAAAAAACTGGTGATTCCTTTAGGTTCTACGTCAAACTGGGAAAAGTCCGATCATTCCAGCAAGCAGAGTTGAGCTGAGCAGAGGGCAAAGGGGCATTTTGTCCAACTCTAGTGGAAAACACACTCAGCTGAACTTGTTCACTGAAGCTGTTCAGTCCACTGAGTCGTGCATGTGCAGATGGTCTTCTCTGCCCCGTCTGTGTCTTTTATTTCTTGCTCACAGTGGCTCATACATCTCTTAGGCTGCATTCACACTGCAGGTCTCAAAGCTCAATTCATATTTTTGGCTGAAGTCTTTTTTTTGCCTGGTTGTTGATAGTATCATTTAAATGTAAAGTCACCAGATTCATGGCCCTGAGGTGACCCCCACGGGCGGACAGAGACATGATGTCACACATAACACACCATGTTTATAGAAGTAAATATGGATGTTGCCTGGCCCCGCCTCCTCCAGCGCAGCATTATGACATCTGTTGCATTTCTATGATGTGACAAAATCCAACGTGACCGTTAAGACTGAAGTCTATATATCAAATATGTCTGTGATATAGGCTTGAATTAAGCAAAAATACTAATAATAATAATCTGCCAGTGGAATAAGTGAAAATTATCTTGGTAAGATTTCTTGAAATAAGATTTTCCAGATTTATTCTCTAAAAATAAGTTCCTATATCTGAGTGAAAAGTTACTCTTGAGGTGATTATGTCTTATTTTAAGTGTGATGAGATATTTGGACTAGAAATGAGAAAAATACACCTGGTACAGTTTTGATTTTTGAAATAAAAGCCCTGCCGTGTGTTGGTTGTTCCTGGTAATTAAACGCAGATAGGTTTTTTTTTTACCTTAGTAAAAAATGTCATTCGTACCCTTTAGACTGTCATGAAAAATCTGAAATCTTAGCCGTCACACTCGCTGACGGCAGTTAACATATGTGACTTGCCATACAAAATGATGCCCTAATTACTCAACAGGGTTCCCATTTTCACTATTTTATATGACATGGAACTGGTTAACACCTCTACTGCACAGCAACACATTTTTTCAAGTCATTTTGGTTAACCAGAAACAACAAATATATACTCTAACCTTTTGACTTACTAATCCTGAAACACCTGAAAGCTTGTAAAGTTACATCAATAAATGTCTTTCCAACGAACGGCACATAAAGGACTTTTTCTTGCACAGCTGGGCAAGCGCTTAATACTGAAGCATCTTCCAGATCCAGATGCTAGAAGATAACATCCCTAGACTATGAAGGTCTCAAAGCCGGAAATGTAATCACCGAACAGACTAGGGCTCGGGGGTAAGTGCTCTCGGGTGTATTTGAGGTGTGTATGAGTATGCCATGGGGATCATCAGGGGGAAATCCTGGCCAAAGCTTTTGCATAACCCAAACAGGTTTTTTTCTGTCCAATGGATTAGATATGTTTGAGTCAGACTTTTGTGTGTTCCTTTTAAGAGCTTGCGTGAGTGTAATCTTGCGGAGAACATGTTTACTGTGGAAATCCCTTTTGCTCTGGAAAACAACTAAAGTGTTCACTGACTACCTTATGTATACTCAGAAGGGATTGTTTGAAATGAATCACATGAAGGAGGAGACTCGACATGTATACAAGATAAAATATAATTACCCTATCACCTAAATATTTTGCTGAGAACTAAATAAATATCCTAGTGAGGAAATGAAACCCGCATATGACTTCGGAGGCTCAAAAGAATTCATGTGGAAAAAAAGCTACTCATGAATCAGAGCAAACATCTGAAACGGTAAATATCACATAGTAACCGTACTGAACATGTCGAATCTGATGGAGCGCTGCACGCATGTGGAAAACCTGCTTGTGGAAATGCAGAAAATGTCATTATCACATTTTCCAACAAGTTTGACAACAAGATAAAAGGTGTAACATCCACGTCGTGCCAATATGTGCATCCATCTTTACGTGACGGAGCCAGAGTTTATGTGAGGAACAGCTGTTGTTTGTTGTTGGCAGGGAAGTGTTTGGAAAGTTACAGTACATGTGTGTCTGTGTGCACGCTGCTCTGGATGATCAGGATGGATCTATGTTGACTTAAAATTATGTGACTCGGTGAAACAAAAGAAAGAGATCTAAACAGACACTCAGTTGTGACGACTGTCTGTGTTGTCGAAGCCGTTTCTGAGCTCAGAGCGACTTACAGACGAAGACTTCCTGCGAGGCCGTGTGCTCAGCAGAACCTGCCTGGGTAGTCTTCATTTGTTTGCAGTGTTTATCAGTCAGTGACAGGTTGTGTTTATATGTGTGGTTCCAGTAAGACTTTATGACCCTGGTGACCTGCCCCCCCCCCCCCATACCCACTTGCACCCTTCTTTCATGCCTTGAAGAGAGCGACAGAAAAGAGTAATTCAGTTCACTTCCCTCAGGACTGATTACACGGCTACAGGAGTAGTGGATTAAAGCTTTGGCTGCAGGCTTCTAACACTTGTTGGGTTCAAAGTTGGACAACTCTTGGACAGTCTTTACTGCTAACATATTTGGATTTATCTCCAACTTCCATGCTTTTATGTTTTGTGTGTGTTTTGTATGCACTTCAAAGCTCTTCATTATTCATTCAGTAGGGTCATTAGTTGCTCGCTCATTTGTAGTCATATAACTCTTATACTATTTTCTCTTTATGTCTTTAAACATTAAACCTCTGAAGGGTTACAGGGAAATATTTAATACCCAAAGAGACAGTTAAAGGGTTATTTTGGATCATTTCTGTTGAGTTTTTAAACAAAGTTAGTACATCTGGTATTCTCGGCACAGCCTCAGTGTAGAGAAGAGACCAAAGCAGCAACACACAAGCTATATAATGTACTACTACGGTTGGATATTTTAGCCTCTGAAAATTAAATGCCCACCTAAAACTCTTTGTTAAATCTGACTTAGACGGCTCTGTTCGACAGTGAGCTAAAACAGTCATATCACTCACATGGAAGCCACCACCTTCCTGGACAAAAACAGCAGTTTTACTTTGTAGAACACAGTTTCGTGGGCTACCAGTGCATTGGTCATTTTGGTTTTTTGTTTTTAGAATTATGTGACTTTGACCACACACCTATCAAGACAATAATAGACCTTTAACCCCTGTGTTGTGCAAGGTCAAACTGCAGTTTCATCCAGAAGGTCTGAAGACCTCGAGGAGGTCTTTATGGTACACTAGAACTACTGTTTTTGCTGCAGAAAAAATGATCAGACCATCAAAAGGCATCAGAAACAATGCTTATGCTGTCAAGTCCTAACTCCTGTGTGGATCATGTGACTAAAACAGACAGAAAAGAAAACATGGAATGAATCAAAGCACTGTTTTTGTCAGAACAATGTCATAGATACTGATGTACAGTAAGAACTTGGTTATTATCAAGAAAACATGTTCAATGGACAGATATCAGCTCTGAAATTCAACTACTATGAGCTATTTTTGTTGTTCTCATTATATTTGTCCAAACTAATGGACTTTTATTTGGACCAGGCATTAAAACGAACAAGAAATTGAAGAAAACAAGGGGTGGTCTAATAATTTTTTTCTGTGACTGTATTCATATCCAGTTGTATGGTGTCCTAGATCATCCACCACACAACTATAAGGACCCATGTTCTAGTTCAACTCTAATTAGGTTTCTATGCTGACTTTGCGAATCCTGTGTAGATTTCCTCTGGGTTTTACAGCTTCCCCTGCCGTCACAAACAGGTACATGTATAATAATTCTCCTGTCAGTGCCTTCAATGGCAGCTCACTGCTCCATAAGTGCGAATGCTAAGTGCTGTGTTTATCAGGATGGGTAAATGCAGAGAGCAAATTTCCCTACAGAGATAATAAAACGAGTTAAATTTACCTTTAACCTTATTGACATACTTGTGTATGTGCTGATGCAGCCCAACATGGGACATTACTAATCACATTGATTTGATTCACTGACTGGATAAATCATTCAACCCCTGTGTCAAAACATCTGAATTAAACCTATAAGACGGATTTGTTACTGAATTTCTTGAGTATGGCCTTAAATAAATATTTTTACGTGGTATTTTTCTATTATTTAGTTTCATTTCCTCTAGGAAGCATCACAATAGGAAAGTCTATCAGCTTAATTGTAACGTAAACCAGCCACTGTCTGGAGTAATAATACAAACTGTCACAATAGGCATGCAGTTCATGTACTTACAGTAAATGTAAGTGCGGGGCTGATGAGCTATTGATGTATTTACATAGTACATCATTGCATAAGTGGTTTTGTCAAGCATGGTCAAGTACTAATCTTAATGGCACCAGCTTTACTGTGAAATATTACCATAGAGACAATGTAAAACATACAGTGTGTTGGATCTAAAATGCATCTTCAACAAGACTAATGATGTGTGCCTAAGTGTCGGTATCAGTACAAAAAAAAAAAAAGTAATCTAAATACCTTATTCATGTGGTAAAAACAAAATTCTTATGCACTTTGCAAAAAAAGACGATATTCCCGTCAGCAGTTGTTTGTGTAATCCTCCCATGAGACTGGACGACTACAGTGACACTCTGTTTCTGCTTTCCAGACTGTCTATTTTAATTACTGTTTTTAACCAAGCTCAAACTGAATTACAATGGCAGTACAGTTGTCAATAAACATATCTTTTGCTTGGGGTGACTCCCAAAGCTCAATCAACTATCCAAAACTCTCAGTGTTTTTCTGGAAGCGTACTCTTGTGTAATGCCCTTCTCATTCTGTGCCCACTGAAAAAAAGAAATGAAGCGGCTCACAGATGAAGTTTTTAGTTTTTCATTAGGTCTAGAGCAGTGTTGTAAGAGTTGCAGAGGCTTGGAAGGGTGGAATCCCTGCCACACCACAGATCTGGCTCCCTCTGCTGCACTGGGAAACTCAACCGACCCATTGTAGTCTTACTTTAACTGCTGACCTCAGCAAGGCCTCAGGGAACAAACTGTAAAAGCAGTTGCAACAAAGTGGATACTGCTTGTATATTTGTGTCTTCATTGATGTACATGTGTGTCACATAATCACCATCTGTGTGTGATTCGGTGAGGAGAGTTTTAATGTAAATTTAAATCCTCCTTGAAAGAATATTAAAGCAAAGTCCAAAAAAAAATAAAAAATCCTTCAAGAAAATCCAAACCTGGTGTGTCCAATGTGTTAGTCATTATTACTGATCGTATGTGGTGATATGAGTTAATGACTAAATGACCAAATTAAAATGTAGATGCAGGGTTCTTGGGTGGAATGTCCGTGTTAGAAAAGATGAAGACGTGTCATGTCAGAAGTAAAGTTTGCTGACTCTTGCAGAGTTTGTGTGAATTTGGCTGCTGTGATCAGAAATGTACTGAAAAGCGCTCCATGTCAGCGGCGCAGCTGCCTGTAGTCCAGTCCTGTTTCACAGAGAAAAGAGGAAAGCCTCGCTGAGCCCTGCTACCATCGAAAACTCTCCATCCACTTCATCAAATGAGCCTTTTCTTGGATCTTTGCGAATCAGAATCATTCTGCATCTGCATCTGCATCGTGTTTGTGCATGCCATGCTCAGTGGGCATTCTCCCACCCGCTGCAGGCAGCTGGAGCACAAACCCAGCCCACATCACTACTTTCTGCCCCCCCACACACTGTATGGTTCATATTAGCTCCCCCTTCCACCTACTCAGACCCTGGGTAGCACCAGCCTGCCTCAGCAGACGGGATTTGAGCACAGCTATTGGACGGCTGTGAGGAGTGTAACTGACTGAAACGGAGCCAAACTAGAGGCTAACTGGACCGGCTATAAGGGGGGGGTCTACGGCGAGGTCGCCTCCCTCGGCCGTCAGCTTGTGAGAGCCAAACTACTCAGCAAGCTTCTAACATCAATTCACCTCCCACACAGATGGAGCTCAGAGGCTGGTGTGCTGTGACCCCTGCATTGATATAAGGCTGGGGTCAGTGCTACACGTTTGACAATCCTGCATTTATACTTCACTTTAGTACATTTGCATACATTATTGATGTTGAAAAAAAAGTTTGTGGATAATATATGCCTGCTGATAGGAAAAGTCAAGTGTGTCTGTACTCCATTTGATCTACACTTTTATTCTTCTGCATGAGGTTGACCTGAATAAAATATGAGTAAAATAAATATCTATAACATCCAAAATAACTAATGGCAAACGATGTTTAATTCCAGCCAGACATACTAAACCGAAGTATGACCAACACATTTATTTATCTTTAATCCTAACCTCCACATCTGAGATTATCGTTCGGAGTAATTATTCTTTAAGGCAAATAACGAACCACCAATTTTCTCTTTGTTTTCTTTCCACTGACTTAACCAATGATCAGCAAGCATAAGAACATAGCGACAGGTTTGTTTCTCCCATTTGACCTTTGGAAAATAAACAGGCTAATGTCTGGAGCAGGAGCCTCTGTGATGGCTTTCTGAGCGGCCTCTGTCATTTCAGGTGGTCGGGGGTTAACGCCACACACACCGGAGCGCTTATGTTTCCAGAAGAGTTTTTGTCATATTTATTTTTCCACCCAAAGTAAAACCTTCCTTGAGAATTATCCCCAATATTGTGTGCGAACAGTTTGCCAATGGTGGCCAACGCTGCGAAATGGTAAAATCATCCCCAGCTGTGAGACGACACCAAGGTCAACAGTGCGTCTGGTGGGCCGTGGGGGGGGGGGGGGGGGG
>JAPTYQ010000006.1:30705302-30724695 GCA_029814465.1 Ostorhinchus cyanosoma | reverse complement strand
CCCCATGGTAAACAGTGGGTGTGGGGGGGTTTGCCCCCCCCCCCCCCCGTGTGCTTCCACAAGTAAATCACCAAAGTTCTTTTTTTTTATTTTCTCACTTTGCCTCATGAATTATGGTTCACACCAAACACTAGTATATTAGTGTTTTCACACCTGAGGTTTTTAGTCGGCTCTAATTGGACTCATTTGCCAAACAAATCATTTTGTGATTCATTCTGGCAGTCTTTTTTTTTTTTCTGGCAGTCTGAACACAGTAGTCGCACTTGGTTTCAGACCAAAACAACCAAGACCCTTTAGTGAGAGTGGTCTTAGTCTGGTCCAGATGAACTCAAGAGCGCTTAGTTTGTGGTTGGAATGAGAGCCAACCTTAATCGGACCTAACAACCAGGTATAGTCCACAAAGTTTGAGCAGAATGGCTCCTATAGCCAACAAAGTGGTGCATTCTGGGATGTGGCAGAGCATAGACACTATAACAACTTCCATAGAAGTAATAACGAGGAGTGGGTCAATGAACTGAGGACTGGAACCACACGAGTATGCACTAACCCAGAACAGAAAACACTCTGCGTCTGGATCCACACTTTGGGTATTTATTCCAATACAGACGTGGTGAGGGTTCATTTTTGTTTTTTCTTTTGCTTTTCTGATATTTTATTGATTATTATTTAACACCGTTTTGTTCCATAGTGGTTATTTCAGGCATTCTAAAGCACTTTGTTACCGTCTGAAAGAGGCAGATGTTAGTTCCTTTGATGGGATGGCGCAAAAATAATGTTCTGATGTTGGATGATTCAGGGACTGTTGACTTCACGACTAATAGAATATTTGAGCAGGATCGTGAACCGTACTGTCTGTGAATCCTAATTTAAGTTTTTACAGAGGAAGGTTCTGTAATAATGCATTAGATCCTGTTCTGATCAAATACAATGTGTTTAGTATTTGTGCATATTTCTGGTGTCATTCCATTTTTACAGGAAATAATCTTTTTAAAAATGAGAGACAAGAAACAAAAAAATATTGCTTTTTTAACAGTTTTGAGATTCATCGTATCATGATCCTAGTATTGTGATTTTTATCGTACCACCAGATTGTGGTAAATACACGCTCCTAATTCTCACTAAACCCCATTAGAACAGAGTGAACCAGATTTACACCACTGCTTTAAACAGGAATCTTTTCTAGACCACTTACACATGAACCAGTTCTACCTCCTTCCAACACAGTTATGACAGTCGTCAGCACGCAGAGGATAAAACACCTTAAAAGCCAAAAAGCACTACTTCCTATCTGTTCTTTAATGTCCATTCTGGCTCTATTAGCTCTACCTCTTAACATTAGCTGCAAAATATCTCTCCTCTGCGCTCATTTGGCCTTTTCTGGGACCCTGTTTTCTCCTTAAACAGTCTGATGCCTAATCACTTCCAGATGTAAAGACCAGATGAAAGACAGACGCTTCAGTCACAGAAGAAAGTCTAATGAATGTTTAAAAAAAAACTAAAAACTGCCGGCCACCTAACTACAGCAACTGAAGTTTGTCACAAACTCTTAAAATTTGAACTACAAAGAGGGTCTGTATATATTCGACTAGTGCTTGGAAGCATCTTACAGTGTGGTATTTTTTTTATTATTATTCAGGATCACATACACCTTAAGGCCAACTGAAAATGTAAAGATATTTTTATCCTGAAGACTTGACAATTCCCATGATGTTCCATGTTCTATCTTTATTTCCATATACAGTGGACCCGCTGACAGGGTGTTTGTTTACTAGTGGTTCATTAGGGCACATTTATGCTAATGAATGTGCCAAGCCGTGACTTCATGACAGGGCGGATTTCTCAAACAGTCTTGTGTTGGAAACTTTAACTAAAATGCCATTTAACAGGTGGAATTCTTGACATTATTAGAAAACAGAGATGCCGTTGTTGAGGGCAGCGACGTTGAACTCCTCTTTTGAAGCATTTTTCTTCTTTTCTTACACAAAGATACTTTTTGCAGACATAGTGTGGATTTCAGGTAATAACAAGTGAGCGATAGCAACAGTCAGGAAGGCACTGCACTTTTACGTTGAAAGGTAGTAATTAAGCAAATATAATAAAGATTTATTTCTTTCCAAATTTGCGATCCAGCTGTACTGACATTACATCCTAAAATAAGAAAACAAATTCCCAAAAGTAGATGTTCAAACTAGCAATCTTCAGAAACAGCGTAAGCACTATTTTTACTGCATTATATCACATTTAACTCCTTCCTGTCCTAAACGTCTACTGTCTCTAAAGGCAGAAATGTTTTGACTCCTTTTTTTTTCTTTTTCCAGCAGTGTAGTAGTTACAGTGAGTGATGTGTGAGAGGAAAGAAAAGAGACAGAAACCTAATCCGGTCCCATTTCTGTCCTCCAGCTCTGGGTGTCATTATATCCATGTCTGCTCTATTACCTCCCCTCTGTTCCTCTGCCACATATTTGGACCTTCCACCACGGTAACCTGCTGCCCTTCACTCAGGGCCTTTACATTTATGTCTGTGAACAGACTAAGATGAAACACCAGTTCTTGGAAGCACTGTTGATTTAGAAATCAATACTTCTTTGTCTCCTCATGTCCGAAAGTCGTTGATTTGGTGCTTTTAAGGAGTTAAGACGATCCTGTTCCTAGACTCGACAGCATTATGACCTATTGGGGCCATACATTTTGTAGAATGTAGTTTTCCTTATCCAGACCTTGTTAAGCACAAGTTTGTTGCTTTTGTAGGCCAAAGTTACTTAGACTGAAGCCATGTTATTCAACAAATTTACTATTAAGTATCATCTATAGTCATGTTTCTCCTTCAGCACATGTATAATGGATATTTTAGTGTTCTGTATTTCTAGTCTGGTGAAATCATTAGACATCCTCAGACAGTTGGAATTGATTTCCACATTGAAAAGACAGTTCTGGATGATATAATTTGGCAACTGGCACATTTTTAAAGAAATCATTGTGATTGAGATGGATACTGACCTGGACAGTTATATGGTGTTTCACAGGGATCCCCCAATACAACAGACGTATTTTAATGGACATCTGGTCAGAAAAAGTACGCAACAAGTCTGGAATTGATTGTTCATGTGAAGTCATGCAAGGATACGAGGAGGCTTTAGAAATTCATACTGCTGATTTTCTTCTTTGATTATAAATTATAAGTGGCTGTGCCAAATTGCCAACACCAGTGCATTACCATAACATATTAAGATGACTTCCACTTAAAACATTGTTTTGGAGTGTTTCCTATGAAGACACTTTACCTACTAGCGGGCTAAACCAAACCGTGATCCCAAAGGTCGTCCATCTTTCCAACACTTTGGTTCAGATTTGTACATTTCACCAGATTAAGTGAATGTAGACATAATCCCTAGAAAATGTAGACACTGTATGACTTCACTCCATGACTAGACTCATTTGTAGACTTATTTAATAGAGTAATAAAGCATATGGGAAAAGTCGTGTATTCTTGTTTTCGAATCTGCAAAACCTGAAGAGTCACTTCAGATTTCATTACTTTTATCGCAGTTGGAATTCACACACAAAGCCGTCAGACATCACAAGCTGAAGTCTGGCTGTCGATTGTGTCACCATTTCATAGACCTTACCCATGACCTAAACTATGCAGGGAAGATTTCAGCTTTTTGTCTTGCAAGTAACCACCAAAATCTTTCACATATGCTTGGTTAGCGTCCAGACAATACTGTCTGTGCGGCAAATGTTTGGAGTTTTGATATTGGTCAACATTGTGTGGGCCTCTTCCTTCCACCGGACTAGTGTGGTCTCTGTCTGCAGCTTTTGTGTGGTGGTGGACATGTCACAAAGTCTGCGACCTTCATATCAGCTACTTTAGCAATAAGTGAAAGAGGCCTTCAAGAGGTCTCCGCCTCTCTGCTCTCCTCAGAAGTGATGCCAGGACAATAGAGGGAAAGGAGTGTGCACTGCTTCACACCAGCTGTGAAAGCTCAAAGCAACTCAGCGTCCACATTTCTGCAACTCGCCCACTCATTTCATTTCATTGAGCCTACGCTTTCCTTTTTGCCTTTACCACGTTTAAATGATCTCCATGTCACTCCATCAATCTATCACATACTGCAACTAATGGCTTTTATGCAAGTCCTGCTATTATAGGATTGATTGGTTCTGTCTGAAGCGCTTATTTCACAGATTTTATTTGCTGTTAATAAGAAGTGAACTGGAAGAATGAACTAAATATCTGGAAAGATATTGTAGCTACTACTATAGTTAACCCTATAACACTGAATGTATCATATTTGATACATGAGTTTTGAAGCCCTCGACATGATCAGTGTGACATGTTTTATTTGAAAAACCTGATGTATACAATTAGAAACATGCAACACACAGAAGGGAGGAATTCCTTCACCGAGGCCTTTCCAGTGACACTACGACACTGACAGGAGGCAGAACTTTGCCAATTTTGAAAAGGAATTACCAATTTCTTAGACATATTTGTGTTCTATTATGTTTTTGTTTGTTCAAAAATAATAATATTTGAGCACTGAGACCCGATGTATCAAATATGATACAAAATTGAAACTCATACATGGAAATTGATATTTGACAAAGCATATTTTTTGGTTGTTCAGGACCAATAAAGGCTCCAGTTTCAAAGAACTGGAATTTCCTGTCAGTGATTTAAGGGTTCAGGCTTTCCAGGGTTCAGGGCGTCCCTGTCATCAGTACAGCAGCTACTAAGCATTATATTTACCTTTTCTCCAAAGCCCTCTTTATTTTACATTACAAGACACTGGAATTTATTCCTGATCAACAATGATGCTATAATTTAGGCACGTCTTTACATCAGTTAGTACTGCGCGGTCAGTTGGTTTGAAGTTTCGGGCAGTAGTGACGTACATGCAGGTACACGAATACCCTGGTTCTACTTCATGTACGTTCATATTTTCATAGTGATTGAAGTAGCTGAATTACTTTTTGACATTTTTTGTGTTGAACTGTTGATTCTAGGAGTTTTGGACCATAATAGGAAAGGTAAAAGTTTCATTTTTATTTTGCCACTTCTTCTCCACTATAATAAAATCCTCTTTGGCCAGTTCACCCCATTTTTTTATCCTGACATTGCTGTATCATCATGGCACGAGGAACAATCGAATTATACTTGCAAAAATTTTACAATACACTAAACTAAGTGGCGAGCTGGCATAAGACTTCTTATGTGTCACATCTACAGTGTCAATTAGATTTTTATACAAAACAGTAGCGACTCTTTCCAAATAAGTTTTCAAAAAGTGGGCTGAATCATTCAAGTAAAGCCTAAGAGTTTTAAATTGTAATGAACCTTGATGAGACAATGAGCATTTCTTATTGCCTGAGTGTTCCAGAGGTAACTTGGGCCTCAAACACAGTAGCCAGTGCTGCTGAGTCGTCCTTGGTTTGTTTACGAAGACTTCCTGGTGTCCAAAGGGATGACTGTGTTGTGATTGGAAAGCAGAATTAACTTGGTCTCGCTTTTTTTTTTGCTTCAAAAGACTGCGATGAGCAATGATTTTAAGCCCAGTGTTTTTGGTGTGTGTCTTTGCTTATGCATCTAAGGTAAACTCTAAGGACATGGTGCATGCAAAGTTTGATTGATGTGTGTGATAATTTCCCAGCTGGCAAACATTTACATGTGCGCTCCATCATTTGTGGCCTATTTGGATTGGCAGAGGTGAGGTCCTGATTGGCTGGTTCCATTGAGGACTACGTGAGACAGATTTGTTTGACTGGGCAGTCTAAAATACGGGGAGCATGATTAAAAACTACATCGCCTTCATTTCTCCCCTTGTTGGCCTCAGCGGTTTTCGGCTCTACATCACTCATTTACTCACAGGTTTTTGCACTGGTTCTTTCCACGGTGAAGTTATTTTGCGTGGCTGCACAAGGAAAATGGAAAGAGGAGCAGTAGTATGGGCAAATAAGGTCATGCTAACATGGATGTCTTTGCATTATTCACCAAAATCTGAGAACAAGAACTGGAAAACCACAGTGCCTAATTGTATACTAGCATTGTAACTGGCTCTTTGGGAAATAGACATCTAAGAATAGACACCACCCAAATCCTGGTCTTGTTCTTTTCCAGGCCTGGCTCCTGCTCAGACCACAGGACATTAGAGGACATTAGATGGGCCAGAACATTTTAGAGCATCCAAAATCTTCAGGCTCATTACTGCTTTTGAACGTGTTATTCAAAAACATACCAATGCATGTTCTCGTCTGCGAACTGGACACTCAGACAATCCCAATGGCTCCTTTGGAAGGCTCCTGGAATCTACTGGGAGAACCAAAAAGAACTCCGGTTATCTTTGGATTCCCCAAGCTTGTTTTACTGAGGGCTCGGCCAAACGTTGCCTTTCTCCTGCTGATAAGACAGCTCCCATCATGCCTCACTCACACACAGAGAGTGTAGGGAGAATGCTGCTGGCTGCCGATGATCTAAGATTACTCCTGCTTTTGAACTTTTAATCCAATAAACAGAGAGAGTTTGCGTAATACCCATACGTGGCATTGGATAGAGTTAAAAAGTCAGCGGGACAGAGAAAGGGAGGCCCCTCAGATCCATGCCAAGATGGACACAACAAAGTGGTGAGTGGTATTTTTCTCCCCCCTGCAGGACAGAAAATGACTTCTTACGTCTGGAAGATCTTTCTTGCATACAAATAACTCTTCTAAAAAGGTTGTTGGAGCTTTAACCTGCTCGTCATGTGTGTACATTTGTAGAATTTGCACTCTTTATCATAGAATTCACACATTCATAGAATTACTCCGAATTTAACAATTAAACAAATACCATTGTAATATAATACAGTACCGACTCCGTTACGCACGATTATTTTACTATGAAGCGTCAGCTGCAGGTCTGGAAGTCCAAACCAAGCTTCGACTTTCTTATTTTGTTTTTTTAGGATGTATTTCATTTGCTTTCTGAAACAGAATAATCTGGTCAGTTAGAGGGGATAAATATTCTTTGGAATTGGAATGTCATTGTTAACACCATTCACTCTCCGCCCAAACTGAAATAATCTGAATAAAATCAGCCCTGACCAACGCTGCACAGGTGAAGCACAAGTATCCCATTTTCAGATTTTCCTTAACACGCAGCCTTTGGACAGAAACAGCACTATAAATGTTAGTTCTCTATCTCTAGGAACTGAAACATAATTCTTGTCCTCCACTCCAAAGAAAAATTAGTTGACCCTTAAAAAAGTCGATTGCTTAGTGTTTTCGACTAATTTACAGTTCATCTGTGATTTGCATTCATCACATATTATACCTGGATGTCACTGTCATTTCCTACAGTCGCGGAAAAAATTATTAGACCATCAAAAGTCACCAAAAACAATGGTTATGCAATCAAGTCCTAACTCCTGTGTGGATCATGTGACTAAAACAGACAAAAGAAAACACGGAACGAATCAAAGCACAGTTTTTGTCAGAACAATGACACAGATACTGATGGAAGAACTGAAGGGATTTGGGTTTTTATCAAGAAAACATGGAAAGTGGATAAATATCAGCTCTGAAATATCAACTACTATGAGCTGTTTTCGCTGTTCTCATTCTATTTATCCAAACAAATGCACCTTTAGTTGGACCGGGCATTAAAACGAACAAGAAATGGAAGAAAACAAGGGGTGGTCTAATATTTTTTTCCCGTGACTGCATATGAGCTTCCTCTCACTATATTTGACATTGATCAGTCTGCAGACAGACTTGATGTGTCTGATGTCTCCATGTTGACTTTGGTTCACAGCCTTTTCTGTCTGACAACAGAAAAAGGAATGAACAGATTTATTAGCTTGGCTCTAAAACCTTCCATCCTTTCGTATCCTCTATCTCACCCTCTGTCAAATTACATAAAAAGTTTGAACATTCTTCACTGTTCTGTCAAATTGACTTGTTATTAATTTGTTGGACAGTTTTCTCTGTTAAAATCTTTGTCACCTTGTCTCGGCATATGCTGCTACAGCTCATTTGGCTCCTCTGGCTTAATGGCCTGCTATAACTTACTGTAATTGGCCTGAAAGTCTAGACAAGTTAGGTGTGAAAGTGTCCTTTGGGTATTTGTAGTATTTTTTACATTTACTTTTGATGTGTCCCTAATTTATTGTAGTCTTTCATATCTGACTTTATGACAGTCATTTTAATGCCAGAGGCCACATTTTAATAACTTGTCTTCATCTTTTATGGTTCATAGCTTGCGGTTTGACTGACTGTCCTGCTCCTTTGTTTTTTCCTCTAATCTGCATATGGTATCGTGACATTTATGAATATTGTCTTGCAAATGATAACCTTCTGGACAGTCAAGGTTTTGTGTTTCTAAAAAATGACACCGATATGCTGCACTTCTACTTACATGTAATTTTACATTATATGGCGTAAGGGGACTGAAATAACCATCTTCGCAGACAAAATACGTTGATTGCCTCGAGCAATCTTCTCTCAGTGGTCAAGATTTATGTTAATGTGTTTGTGTGGTTTATTATCTTACAGTACATTTCCTCCTCCATATGCTTAACTCATGGAACATATTGTTCTCAGGTTTTTCCTCCACCAATTTGAGCAGCACTGGGAGAAGCGTAATTATTAAGCACAGGATCCTGCTCATTTAAATTAACTTCACGGCAGACGCATCACTCAAATCCCTGTCTCTAGTGAACTCGGTCTTAAAAGGAAGGCTCCGTATTACTTCCTCAAGATGAAACTTTTGAAACTTGCACAGAACTTTCAATGTGACCAAGTTTTTATTTTATGCATCATAGAGTGGTGGAATGAAAAATACTCTCCAAGTCTCAATCAAAAGTTAGCTTTCTTTCCTTTTTTGCTACAGCTTACATAAATGTAGGCGTTCTTTATATGTTTTAAGAAGTGCTCTGCATATAGTGATGTGCTGGAAGGAAGTAGACCACTTGGATAGATTGTCCGTGCAGCTCTTGCCATGAGTAGGTTAATAATAGAAGAGAAAATATTTTCCATCAATAGGGAGATGTTTGCAGCATACAGTACCATGTTTTTATTTAGTTCTTTTCTAAACCAGTTATTCATGCTTCAGGAGCTTTCTCCACCGCTGACATTTAACACCAAACTGGAAAATACAAGCATATACTCATGAACTACTTGTCCCCTGCAAAATTATAAAATATTATAGCGAGCTGCAGCTTTCATGGGTTAAAAGATGGAGTAGCTCCCTTGTATTGCTCTTGGTTTCCCCTTTCCTCATGTGGTTTATTATTCTCTTTGGCTTGCGTCTCTGCCAGCTTTACAACTCCCCACTCCTACACACGACTCACCCTCTGTTCGGAGTTACAGTCAGGAGTGTGGGGCACGCTCACTGCTGAGTCCCCCCGTCTGCCATCTGCTCAGGCAAGAGCTGGAGCCACAGCTAAACCTTCCTCACCTCATATGAATGATTTCCATCTTCTCACACTCACACAATGCCATCTTTAAAAAATCTGCCATTGATGATAAGCCTCGTTTTCCTTGTTTTTCTTGGCAGAGCTCCTGATCACTACTCGGTCATACTGTAGGAACAGTGGAGACCTCCTGCTGCTGCGTGTGGTTGGAGCTTCTATTTTCTTTCAATTAGTGTTTTCCTTAAAAGATCCTTTTTTTTATATATAAAAGATGGAAAATCCTAATCAACTTGTGAGGTTTAACCCTACGGTAATCTCACACAAGCTCCACTCTTAAGCCAACACTTGCAAACAATTATACTGCTGGTACCAAGAGGCCGATGTGATTGGTCCGTTTGCCTCGTGCTGTCTTGGGAGATCCTATAGTAATTGAGTCTGCTCACTGGCTGACGGCTTGAGAGCTGCTTTTATAGCTCCATCGGTTTCCAGCTCTCTACAGATATGCGGCATTATTAAAAGCAGACCACAAGTGGGACATTACATTGGGGTATAACGTGCTGCACTGGAGCATACTGTGTGGTATCCCACTGCTCCCCAGCCATCCCTGTCACTGTCCTTTGCAGACAGACGCCACTCCTGAAGCAGGCAGTTTTCCCGGCTGGCAGCGCTCCCAGAGCCTGTAGAAGTCATCCTCTATCCCAACACCCCCTTCATTCCCTCAGAGTCACTTTCTGCCAAACAGCCTGTTTGGCTCATGCTCTGGCTCAGATAAACAACAAAGAATGGTTCCAAAGATGCTTTCAAAAAGCACCTGGTATGGTGCTCTTGTTTCATTTTGTAGATTGCCATGACTCTTCAATCCCTCTAATAGAATTTAGATGTGATCTGCGGTGGCTTTATAATATTATTAATGAGCATGGAAACTACTTAGTTTATCCAGTAACATATTTTGCTTCCAACTTCAGAAATGTTAATCTAATGCACAATGTTGGGGAACATTTTATCCATGGTTTGCTTTTTTGTTTTTCTCTGTAGGTAACTGCCACAGATGCAGATGGAGGATCCTTTGGCACCATTACCTATACCCTTGGCTCCGGCATCAGCAGCGCAGCTCCCTCTCAGTTCACCGTCGGCAAAGAGACCGGTCAGATCTGCACAAGTGCTACAGTCGACAGAGATCAAGGCCCGGCCAGCTTCGACTTCACTGTTACAGCAGTGGACGGGGTGAGCCACAGTATTTTGAGTTCACGCTTAATATGAATCCATTTAGCCACAAAGTAATCCTATAATGCAACAGCCACGCTTTTCATACAGACAGGAGAGCATATTAGCCATGGCCAACTGAGCAGAAAAACTTTGATTTGAGCAGCCAAGTAAAAAAAAAAAAAAAAAAAGCTGTAGCTAGCCTAGTCAAATGTTGGAATAGCATCCTGTTCCCTTTGTAATACTAAAAGAATAAAAGGTAAAGATTACTGCAGCCATGTTAAAGCAATCAGATGGAGAAATGTCTTAACTGTCAGGCAGTAATATTTTAACAGGTTGGACTGCCGCCTCCCTCCCTTTTTGCCACCTGGTCCAAATGAAAAGCCTGCACTGTATTCTTTAACAAATAAAAGCCTATGAAACAGATTGTTCAGCTGCAATTGACCGGTCATGACATATAGTTCTTTCCCAAGGGAAACTATCAATCTGTATCCCTCCATGAATCTACAGGGACTATATTTTAGAGGTTATGCTATACATTGAATTTTAACCAGGTTTATTGCTGCTTTTTACTTGAACCCTGCTTTCTTTTGGTTCATGATTTAATGTATGTGTAGTTGTAATCTAACAGAAGAGCTTTTTGTTTCCTTTGCAGGGTGGACTCAGCTCCGTAGCTTATGTGAGGGTGGATCTGGCTGACATTAATGACAACAGGCCCGCCTTCTATCCGGTGAACTACGCTGTCAGTTTGAGTACGCAGAGCGCCCCGGGCACGTCTGTAGTGAGAGTCACAGCCTATGACGCCGACTCGGGGGAAAATGGCAAAATTACATACAAAACAATACCTGGGGGGGCTTCCCCTTACTTCACACTCAACAAAGACACAGGTTCGTAAAATCCTTTTTTTTACCTGCTTACCCACGACGGTCTAATCTGAGTTCATAGAAATGAAAAATGTGATTCATATTACCAACATAAAACAGGGTTTCCTAAAAAATGTACTTCATTTAAAATGTCCATATCAGAGCCACTACATCTTTAGGAGAAATGATACTTGATAGGATTCATTGTGGCCATAAAATGTTTTATTCTACAAATTTCATATGAAAAATTCTGGGGGATGGTCATTTTAGAAGTAATTTTATTTCCAAAGTTACTTCGTGTGTTCAGTGGGCGCACATCAAGCAGGAAGTGGAGTTCCTTTTTCCCGACACAAACCGCCTTCCTCTTGAAACTTCTTAGGCCGCGTCCAAATCTGTTTTCTTGTTGGCGCTTGTTTTTGAAATTTTCTAACATATTCACGTCGCGCATTCACATTTGACTGAATTTGAACGTACTTCAAAATACAGAACCCCTTTTGTGTTGCAGTAAACGACATGTCTGTTCCTGAAAGCAGAACAATAAAAATGATTACACTGCTTTGAGCAAAAAGAGCAAACAAATTATTCGGTGATGAAATGATGTTCCATTTCTAGGGACACTCAGTGTAACCCAGCCTGTCTTTGACTTTCTTCATAGGTGTAATCTCGCTGTCTCGGTCTGTCTACGGGAAGGCTAATTCCGTCATTCCCATGGTGATCTCGGCCCAGGATGGGGGTGGTCTCGTCGCCCTGGTCAATGCCAAGGTCAACATCAGCGTGGTAGCCGGCCTGGTGGCACCGCCTGTGTTCCAACAGACTCAGTACTACTTCAGTGTGTTAGAGGATGTCCTCAGGGGGACAACGGTAGGCACTGTCCAAGCCAACACTAAGACAGGTAAGCACAAACAAACAGGTTCATTTTACTCACTGATAGTATCAACCTGTTTATACGTATCTGTCAAATGTCTCTGAAGCAGCCTTTTGAAATGTCACATCTACCTGAGTTTGATATGAATCTGTTTAGACACAATAAAAACTTCTATTCCTTCTTCAGCTTAGATAACTTAGAATCATTTACATAAAAGTATTAAAACCTGCCTCTTTTTGTTCATAGATAAAAGTGCTGCTCTGAGCAACAGTTTCATTTCCTTTTCTAGATGGAAAAGCTAGGTTTACCCTGTTTTACCTCATGAATATAAAATGAACAAAGACAATGACATTAGTAACAAAACGTTCGCATAGCCTCCCTCAAAAGATGCCAAAATATTTCCAACTGAAGGGAAACTAAGGTTGTTGGGTTTTTTTTCAGTTACAACTTGTAGTTCAGTACTTTGAAATGCATGTAAAAAGATACTGATAGAAACATGGCTACTGGTTCCTTCACTCACTCAAAAACACCCACATTTGACTCCTGCAGCCAGTATGAAATAGTTCAGTCCACATTTATCAGTCACACTGGATCATGCTTAAGTTGTTGTTTTTTCTGCTCCTAGCTCCACTTGTGCAAATAGGCGTAGGGCCACTATACACACCTAAGTTGAAATTCACATCAATCAAAAAATCCATTCCTCAGCCTTGTTTATATATTCATTCTCTGAGATTCAAGAAGTCTATACATGAATTATTTTCATGACTCAGAGACATTACATCTTTAAAGTCGAAGCTTTTAGTCCAGGCTCATTCCTGTGGTGACATGTTTCTGGTTTTTGTCCAGGCACCTCTAGAGACATCTCCTACACCATCAGCTCCGGGGACCCTTCAGGGTACTTTACAGTGGATCCTGACACCGGGGCCCTAAGGACGAGCCGTTCCTTGGATCATGAAGCCCAGTCGACCCTTGATTTGGAGGTTCAGGCCCGCAGCGGCAACCCTCCCGCTTTCGGCCAGACACGTGTTCACGTCAGCATCGCAGACGTCAACGATAACCCGCCTGTGTTTCTGCCGTCGTCCTCAGAGTCTCTGCTTCTGGCGGAGCACACAGAAATAGGTACGGTGGTGTATCGTGTCCAGGCTGAGGACAGCGACTCTGGAGCTAATGGACAGCTAACGTTTGACCTGTCTTCCCCGAGTGGAATTCAGAGGGCCTTCAGTATCGAGCGCACTAGCGGAGACATTCGACTGGTGGGGACCCTGAACTTTGAGAGTACGCCTCGATACGATCTCCAAGTGATCGCCAAGGACAACGGAGTACCCCAGCTTACTGCCACCTTCACACTCCTGGTTCACGTTCAGGCCGAGAACGATCACGGACCTGTTTTCGATACCCTCACATACCGCGTGGAACTCAAAGAAGGGACTCCCATAAATACGCGCTTCCTGCAGGTCAGGGCTCTCAACAGAGAACAACCGGGCTCAGCTCCCTTCAGTCCACTGGCGTATCACCTCCGTCCAGATGGCGACGCTGCTGGGTTCGGTATCGCTGCAGACAGTGGCTGGCTGTTTGTGAAGAGCGCTGTCGATAGGGAAGTCAAGGACATGTATCTTCTAACGGTGCTGGCTAGTGCAGGTCATGGACAGATGAAGAAGACGGGCAGCGCCACGGTGCGAATATCTGTGACTGATGAGAATGACAACGCTCCTAAGCTTACGCAGGAGCGGGTCTTCATGGCTGTGAGAGAAAACCTACCTGCCGGAACAGGCTTTGGTCACGTGACCGCCACGGATCGAGACAGCGGTCCCAACGGACGCCTTAGCTATCGACTCCTACACCCAGATCGGCACTTCCAGATAAACTCCCAAACAGGTTTATTCAACTTTTCATTTGCTAAATTGAATCATCTGATGGGTTAGAATGGAAAATAGTGGAACACTTATTTAACTTCGTTTTGTAAGAGAACCCTAAGAAAGATGCTGGAGGGAGATATGTGTCCAAGTCCAGAGGAAGTTTAAGAAAGAAGTGGAGCACAGAGTCTGTTATACCTTTTGTTAGTTTTTTCTACCTGTTGTTCACAAGGGAACAAATGTAGTCTGCTGTAGTTTCACTTTCCTTTCTTGATTTATTGTGTAAGCCAGATACCTGTTGGGCCAAAGTACACGAGGCAGAGGGTTTCCGAGCATAAGTCTATCAAGGGTTTTCTTCCCGTCAACTGTCTCCACAACTGAACGAGTCTCTCTTTTCTACCACAGTTTCATAAAATAGCATGGTTCTCCAAAGTGTGAAAAACAAAATTCTGCATTAAACATTTAATACCATTTGTCTTTGAAGACTTTGTGCCAAAGCTCTATCAAAGTTTAGTACAATTAGTAAATCTTCAGTTAATGTTGATAGACTGCAGTTTCCTCTTCCCTGTGATCATAAATTAATCAGATGATGGTGACACCAGCGCTAAGCGTCTTACTGGGCTCTAATTGGCCTTCTGAGCCCGTTAGTCTGTGGGTGGAGACACATACTCTGATCTGTGATCAGTTCCTGGCTGAGTTGTTACTCTCTACAGCATCTGTTTAGCTTCTAAAATTCCTCAGTGTGCAAATGTACATGTGCTGTAATGCCTACATCTGCACAGTGTGTGTGTGTTTTGCTCGTGTGTCATTGATCAAAGCCTGCCAGAGTGCCGCCTCTTGTGTTTGTCATCATTATTTCAGTGCTTTTTCGACTCGTGCCTCAACGTTAAAGTTCTTTCACACTCCTGTTTCTTCAGGTGAGATCAGCACAAGGACGACTCTGGATAGAGAGCAGCAGTCTAGTTTCCAGCTCCTGGTGTTGGTACAAGATGGAGGTTCACCGTCCCGCAGCGCCACTGGCACAGCTTTCATTACCGTCCTGGATGACAATGACAATGACCCCAGTTTTACCCACAGTTCACTGGGAAAAAACCTCGCCATACAGGTGGGACCGATAACCGAAACAGAAAGGAAATACCTGAAGGAAATTAGAATTTATGCTACTAAAATCCAGTGTTGGGAAGGTTACCTCTGAAATGTAATCATTACAGATCACTTTTTTAATCACTTCATCAAAGTTATTCACACTACTTTAACAATAAGTGGTTTTAACTTGGCAATAAATCTGAAAAATCCTTAAAAACGCACATAAATCAGGATGTGTAAATCTCACAGGAGCACTCAATACTGACTACTATCAAATTTTTATTATGGTTTTTCAAGAACAGTCTGTCCTACCTGAACTCCATTCTACACTTGGTTGTGTAGCAACAAAGACATTTCTATGCCACGTTATTCAGAAATGTGCCAGAACTCAGAATTCCTACGTGGAGAAGAGAAATCTAGAAATTATGCAGTATTCACTAACATTTTAATGTAACTTAACATCATATCTTTTCTCACTAATTTGAATGGAAAACAGTTGTATTCATTGTTTCATTCTAAACAGTGTTTCCAGTAACATGTACTATGTCCATAGGTAACAGAGGGTCAGTCGTCTGGAGTCCTTCTGAGCACGCTCCAAGCCAAAGACCCTGATGAAGGAGAAAACGGCACAGTGTTCTATTCCCTGTCAGGTACGACTACAGGAAGAAAAACCTGCACCGGAGTGTAAACGCTGGAGTCCAAACGGCTGTGATGTGTCGCTCACATTAGCGCTCTCAGCACATGTGAATTTCTATCATCCTGTTTCTCCAGGTCCCAGAGCTGAGCGTTTCTCTCTGAACCCAAACACCGGCGAGCTGCGTTCGTCATCCCCTCTCAGCCACTCGGAGAGGAACGAGTACACTCTGACCGTGACAGCCACCGACAGAGGACTGCCCCCTCGTAGCACCTCCTGCTCCCTCACCGTTCAGGTTCGACCTGGTTGGAACCGGGCCAGCACAAACACCCTCACCGCTCACCTATTTAATATCAAAGCCTTCACATAAGACCGAGAGGATCCGTGTTTCGGGGGCCTCTCAGACCAGCTACAGACATATCAGCCTCACTTCTGACAAGCTTCCCTCCCATACCCTCCCTTTTCTTCCCCTGTGACTTTTCAAAAGGGAAATTTCTATCTGAAATGGAAAAGTGGGTCTGAATCAAATACTCCCAGCTGGCTTGTGATGAGGGCCAGCTGTAGACTGCTCTGATCAAGGTCATACGCAATGACTTCAACACTTTTTTTTATACAGTAGCCTTTTTTTGCAATGAGCAACAGGACTACACACTCACGTAAAACACAACAGCGTAGGTAATTCAGTTAATATTTAATATAGAACAGAAAATGGACACAATGGAAGAACTCTGGAAATAACTTCGATTTATAGGTTCCAGGAAAATAGAGTTCCCATATAAACAGCACCAGCAAGTTCCAGTTTTTTCCTCCTTTCCACCAAAAAAGAAAGAAAGTCATAAGTATTAGTTAATTGGATTAAACAGTCGAGTGTTGTTCTTGCCCACTGACGCATTTCTGTAATTTCCTTTAATCATCTTTTCAGGCTGATTTTCTAAATCCATCAATGATAGGATGGGACTATACCAATTTATTTCTGGAACACTCACTTTTCCATTTAATGTGGAACCAATTTACAGCTTGTCATGTAAGATTTCACAACAAACATGGCATATTTTTTTATTCAAGTGTGGGAACTGAGCTGTAGGATGCAACGCTCAGTGTCCTGATTATCCCATCAGCTTGGAAAACGCTGTTAGTAATACTGCTGAAAATGTGATCAACACTGCTGCCCCCCCCCCCCTTCCCTTTAATAGCTGCTTTTACATTTTCTCAGTGTCTGCCTGTCTCAAAGAAAAAACACTTTATTAAACCAATGTGTCCGTGGTTATTTATGGTGTTTTTTTGTCCTCATATGAAGGAGAATAATCATGTTGTGATCTTAGACGACATGAGAAAGCGATACACATTACATTTCCCATCACCAGATTGAACTCTCATATCATTTTCATCCCTAATTGTGTTATGTTTTACCATCTTCTTTCTTCTTTCATAACTTTCAGACATGCCAGTTACAAGTGACAAGACTTGCAAAGAAATATCCAATATAATAGCAAAAAGGACAAATACATTGTGCAACATATCAAGTTGAAAGGGATCACAGATCTGGTTTGCCTTAAGCCGTTGTTTGAGAAAGTGGGGTTTGTAAAGCTCTCCCTTTCTGCCAGTGTAGTCTTTTCCAATATTTACTTCCCTTTACTGAAAGCACATTTTTATTACACACTAATATTTTCCCTTGCCACAAAATGTCAGTTTAATTGTGATAAAGGTTACCAATAGTGTTATTCAAGTCTATAAAAACCTCATATAAGTTTCATTTATCCCCAGTATAAGTGAGGGGATATTGTTCTTTTGTGCCTGAAATCCATAAAGATTTTTCTTTATGTTGCCACTGGTTATCTAATAAGGAGCATTACTTTCCTTTATATGCAAATAAAAGTGTTTTGTTTTTTTCCCTCTCGCAGGTTCTGAGTATTAACAGACCAACAACGAAGACAAACTCACACTCTTTATCTTTTAACTCTGTGGAGGAAGCAAAGCCCGGTTCAATTATTGGCTCAGTTCGTCTTCATAACAAAGAAGCGCCAGAGCAGGGGGAGGTGACGTACGCCGTGGTCGGGGGTTCGGACCGATACGGGACTTTTGTGGTGGACCGCCTGACCGGAGATGTGTATCTGGCTCGTCCTCTGGACTACGAACGGGATGCACGCTACACGCTGCAGATTGAAGTGGATGATTTCTCCCAGACGCCTCCTAGCAGCACGCTGGTCCACCTGGATATAGACGTAGAGGACAGCAATGACCACGCCCCTCAGTTCCCAGAAGACCCCATCACTATTGTCATCTCTGAGAGCATGGAACCTGGCTCTTCTGTCTACACCTTCCAGGCGACTGACAAGGACGGCAGCGGCCCCAACAGCGAGCTGAGCTACTCCATTCTCGACCAGTGGCCGAGCACCCCGGACCTGCTCAGCCTTGACCCGTCCACTGGCGTCCTCTCCTTGGACCAGGAGCTGGACCATGAAGTTACCTCCAACCTGATCTTGGTTGTAAAAGCCACAGACTCTGCTCCTGATCCTGCCCAGAGGCGCTGGGGTTCGGTCACAGCGAGGATCTACGTAACCGATGAGAACGACAATCCGCCGGTGTTCAGCTCACCAACGGCTGTCAGCGTCATGGAGGACCAGCCGGTGGGCTTTGTGGCATTGTACGTCATGGCCAGAGATGCGGACCGAGGGGAAAATGGCCGTGTAACCTACAGCATCCAATCAGGAAACACAGCAGGAACTTTCAGCCTCAACCCTAACACTGGTGAGTCCACCCGAGCTCAGTGACAGAGAAGAAATGCTGTTTTCGAAACTTGAAAACTCCGATCACATCAGGCTACATGTTATTTTCTTGTTTTATTGTTATTGGGAAAATCCTACTTTACTTCTCAAAAGCCTAAGAGGACCCTATTGATGGAAATTGGACGATTTTCAATTCTGCAGGCAAATGCACCGTACATATAGTATGTCTTAATATTGATTGGTATCAACTTCAGCACTGATGCAAATAGCAGTATCAATCAATTATTTTGCAGTTGCTGCTAAAGTTTTCTTCAGTTTTACCAGGGCATCAAGTTCCTGCACTTACTTTCCTGATTCTGTATATTAACTCTAAAATCTCCAGCATTGAATCAACCTTTCTTTACCTCAGAGTATTCTTAAGTAGATACTTCCTTTGCAAAATAACAAACAAGGGGGATTAAAAACAAGAACAGGGACATTTGGGAAATAATCAAATCTGGAGAATAAACGGGGGAACTCCAGCAGCAAACCTGTAAGGCATATTTATCCCTTATTTGTATTTTTTGTTGAGAATAAAATCAAATCAAGTTGAAAACCTTTAATTGCTGGTGAAAATGTGACTAAGTCAGCACTTGAATCTGTTTTGTCTTTTCATGAATATTTGGACTGTCAGCATCTGTGCCACCCATCAGTTACACTTTTCACTGCATGTATACTAACATTTTTATATTTCCTTGAGCACATATCCCCCCAACTAGGATCACAACACCCCCC
>JAPTYQ010000006.1:30670312-30705033 GCA_029814465.1 Ostorhinchus cyanosoma | reverse complement strand
TCTAACTCTTGTAATACTCTGCTTACAGCTGAGTACAGCACAACTCTTGCTTCACCTTTCATGACTTATTTCTCTCAGTTGGAGGCCAGACAGACAAAGCTGCCTGCCAAATATTAAACACACACACACGCAAGCCTACGCAAGCACATACACAACCCATCATCTGTTATTGTGGACCTATTCCCATGAAAGACCAAAGAACCTCCTGCTCAGGCTTCTGGGAACCATTAGAGACGGGATCAGTTACGCGTGTTTCTGTGTGTGTGTGTGCACATATGTGTTTGTGTGCTTGCATGAGACTCTGTCACTTAGTCGGTGCTGACCTTGGGCTATTTGGTCCTCTGGGCTTTGTTGTGGTGTTTGAGACACGTGTCAACATTAGCTCCTCCCACGCCTAGGAGTGGCCAATAAGGATGCCCCCTGGAGCAGCTTGGGGATGGAAATATTCAGGCTCTGTCATGCATGTCACTTCTTCTTCAGCCCACTGTGTGCACTCATCTTGAAGTATTTTCATGCACACTGCTTTTTTGTTAGAATGATGACAGAGTTAATCCTTTGAGCACCTGGTCTGCTCCTGTTTTGGGGTCATTGACAGAAGACCATCTCCATACAATCTGTTTTCATTACGTTTGCATTACAGTTAACCACAATAGAGAAAAGCCCATAAAGCTATTATTAGGGACCTATAAAGTAATAGAATCAGACACGTTCCCATCATTCAGTGTGACAAGGGAGGTGATTAATTTTTCTTTTGGAACACAGGGAGAGTACACTGGTGATATGGCGAATTTATTTTCCGCAAAAGACAACACCATTCACGGATTAACACATCAAATGTTGATAAACGACTTCTGCATACGAGAACCAAAAAGATGTGTTTGTTGTCTGAGCAACCTCAGCTAACCCTCTTCACTGCAGCCCAAAGTGTTGGCGCCACAAACTCCACATAGGCTTAAGATGTTGGAATTGGAAACATCCAAAATAAAAACTCTCCCCTGGTTCCCACTGTTTTTTTTTTTTTTGGTGTGTTTTTTTTCTGCCCATGTGTTATCAGTGACAAAGGATATGGTAGGATCACAGGAGGAGCCAGATTGGGTGAAAATATTCCAGCCTGTAACTCCTACCAGATTAAAAGCTTAGGGGCAAGTTATCTCAGTCCTAGAAAGATACAAAGCGAAAACACTCGTGAAAAAAGTTCAAAACAAAACAGCCTTCTCCCTGTCTTTCTTTAACAGTTGCAGCTCATTTTAAAGCATGAAATTGAAATTGAATCAATGCGAGCTCTACCCTCTTAGGGCAGGATAATGAAAAGGCAAGGGTGCCCCTAATTTCGACAGTGCACGGCAGGCCTGGCTGTTGCGTGTCTAGAGCGTGTGTTTACTGCTTCTTTCTCGATGGCTGCGGCGTTCACCAATGGAAAATCTCGTAAACTGTGGCCAGACCGTCGGGCTGTTACAGCAGTGGTGGTGGTAGCTCTCAGGTAGGCTAAACTGTGTGTGGAGGAGATTAGTTTTGATTTAGCCCTCACACGGCAACTTTTCACACTTGCTTTTGAAACCACTAGATTACATGCAACTGTGGAAAAGTGGCATGTTTTATTGGGTTTGATACCATGCTTTTCATACTGTAGTTGTAATATTTAACTGCCTTCGTGAAACACGTTTTAATTAAATACAGCAGCTGCACATTCACTTACACACACGTGCACACATCGAGGAAATGTCTTCTCACATTTCAGCCCTGATTCATCTGTTCACAGGCTCTCTGTCTATTTTCAAACCTCTGGACCGTGAGGAGCAGGACATCTTTAACCTCACAATTATCGCTGAGGATCATGGGATACCCCAGCACTCCTCCAGCCAGATGCTGTGTGTCCATGTGATTGATGTTAATGATGAGGTGCCCTGGTTTGAGGATAACCAATACGAAGCCCAGATTTTGGAAAACCTGCCTCCGGGATCCAGCGTATTGACAGTGTCTGCTTCGGATCTGGACCAAGGTAAGGCTTTGACTTATTTATGATAGTTTTTGCAATAAAATGGATTTTTTTTTTTTAAATCAATTATGCATTGCCAGTAAATATTTAATAGTTCATTCTGGATACATTTGTGGAGTTCATGTTTTGCACAGTAAGGGAAAACTAAATGCTGAAATATCATCAGTCATCAAGTATCATCCTAGAAATGCTGATTCACATGACACGAGCAGTTGTTTTTAATTGAGGACTACACCAGAGGCTGGGGTGGTACAGAAAGGGTGCATTCCCCTGGACTTAGTCAGAAGCGCATAAAACAGAAGGATTATAAACTTTCCCTCCAAAAGCAATTAGAGAAGTAAACAGGTGAGGTTGCCAGGCTGCTTTATGTTAGCACGCAATCTGGCATCCAGACATCTGTAGGAGGGCCATCACTGCCAAGTGCTTCGACTGCAAAACTTATGACAAACAAATACTTATTTATACGGACCTATGGGAAGAAGAATCACACACCTTGGATTCATTCTGTATGCATGGCTGGCTTTTATTTTTGGTTTTAAGTACCAGATTGAGCTAAAGCTTTGTTGTTGTGTGTTTTTCTGTAGGAACCAATGGGCAGGTGACATACGGTGGTGTTTCAGAAGAATATTTCAGCATAAACCCAGCGACAGGTGTCATAACCACCACTAAGTCACTGGACAGAGAGCTCCAGGAGCTTTACACTGTTACAGGTACTGCCTCCAAAGATAATATTCTCCAAGATGACTGCTTTTTGGAAAAACGTACATTTAAGAAAGTAAGAGTTGGGTTTTTTTTGTTTGTTTGTTTGTTTTACAGTCTATGCAAAAGATGGAGGCCTCCCCCCTAACTATGCGAAAGCCACAGTAAGGATTAGAGTACTTGATGAGAATGACAACGCCCCTGTTTTTGGACGTCTTTACTACACTATAGAGGTGCCTGAAAACCTGGAGGCGTTGCCTCTTCTCACCCTCAGAGCCACTGACCAGGATGTGGGAGAGAGTGGAGCTATTACATATAAAATTACAGGTGAAACTTTACATGATGTATCATGAACTTTCTGTCTGTTATACATTGCACAACACAACACAGTGTTCATTCTTTGAATAACTGTTTGGTTGCTGTGTTGTTGTTTTTGTTGTGCAACTGGAATGCCATCTGCTATTGTTGTCTTTGCAGCTGGAGACCCGTCACGAGACTTCCGCGTAGACAAACAGACAGGCGTGCTGTCCACATCAAGGCCTCTGGACCGAGAGAAGAGGGCTGGATACACAATAACGGTCAGAGCGGAGGACCAGGGCCAGCCTCCCCTCAGCACCACCACCACAGTGGAGGTTATCGTTCTGGACATCAACGACCACAGCCCTCAGTTTGACAGCAGCGGTTACACTGCAGACATCTCAGAGGATGTTCCCATTGGCTCATTGGTTGTGGAAGTAAAAGCCATTGATTTGGACCAAGGCCCTAACAGTCAGGTGGTCTACTTTTTAGGCCACGGCACCCAGAGCATGTTCATCATAGATCAGAACACAGGCCGCATTATCACAGCAGCACCTTTAGACAGAGAGAGAACTGCCTCGTACACCTTTGAGGTGTGCGCCATCGACTCTTCTCCCGCAAACCCACGTAACTCTACAGCTCAGATCACCGTCTATGTTCAGGATGTGAACGACAACGCACCCTTCTTTATTCAGGACCCTCTTATTGTGAACATCTCTGCTAACAGTGTGTCCAGCCGCAGAGTGTTGGCCACAATGAGGGCAGAGGACAAAGACTTCGGGGCAAATGGTTCTGTGTTTTATCGCTTCGCCAACCCTGTGAGGGGTTTCACCATTAACTCTTTGACAGGAGACATCCAAGCCACAGAGAAGCTGCAGACTCTGACCCAAAGTCAGAGGACTTTGATAGTACAGGCCATGGACCAGGGCAATCCGGCTCAGTCGTCTCTTGGGGTGGTAATAATTTATATCAGAGAACAGAACTACAGAGGAATTCGCTTCTCTCGCACTGCCCGAGATGTCAGTCTGCAGGAGAATGCTGCCAAAGGTTTGAAAGTTATCTTATCTTTTTATGTGGAAAAAGTGCACGGAGAATTAACGGCAAGTTTTGGAAGCAATGCATATTTTTTTCATCTTACAGGTACAGTAGTAACCCAGACTCAGGCCCAGTACCCTGACGGATCCCAGTCTGGCATCAGCTACAGTATTTTCAGTGGAAACAGAATACAGTCTTTTGGAATCAACGCCATTACTGGTAAGTCCAGAGAAAACAACATACACAACCACCTCATGTGGTCTAAATCTTCAATTGCTCATATTATATTTGTCATTTAGGTGAAATATGGGTTCAAAAATCTGAAGGACTTGACTTTGAGGAGACCCCGAAACTCCGCCTTGTGGTGAAAGCTGAGACGGCATCCTCCAGCTCCTACATGGCTGTCAACTTAATCCTGCAAGATGTCAATGACAACCTGCCACGCTTCCAGCTCCAAAACTATGTAGCCTACATCAGAGAGGCACAAGGCTATGATTTTCCCATTATCCAGGTGCAGTAGCCTATCCCACACATATTTATTATGCTTGGCTATTCTGTAGAGTGGTTCTAAGTGTGAAGCTGTCGAATAAAAGAAACACCCAAGCATGAAAATCTGGATTGTTTTAGCAATGTGGGGAAAACAGGTTTTTTATTGGACTGTATTTTTAATCAGTTGCATCATAGTATGAGATCTATACAGTCAGTTTTTATGAACTGTATTTCCCAGTTTAATATTGCTCACCAGTTCTTGTTACACAGGAACAGCTGTTCGTTTTCATTTGACAATGGGGTGGGTATTTCTCAGGTTTCGGCAGATGACCTGGACCAGGGTCAAAACGGTCAGGTGACCTACTCCATCAGGTCTTCATCTATGAGTGGCCTGTTCAAGATCGACCCACTGACTGGCAGCATCAGCACTGCAGCCATAATGGACAGAGAGATCTGGACGCAAACTAAGTAAGTTTTTACATCACTATATAAAAAAGTAGCTTGGCCTTCATCAAATCGTGTTTTCTGGTTTTTGTGGTACTCCTCAGTTACTCCCAAAAATGAGTCTCTTTGTTTTATCAGTAAGACTTTTTAGATTTGTATTTGCAAGTGTAACTGAACTGTATGACCAAAATTTATAGTTGCAGAGAGTATTTCTACCAGTATTTGAAATGATGTCTTGTTAAATGTTAATAATAATCGTGCATGAGACCAAAAATAAAAGATGGCATTTATTTGAACTAAAATCTTGGTGTTATTAAGTTTTAAATCTGATTTCACTTACTTTTTAATACTGACAATCGCCATTGATGAACTCCAACCTTGTATAAACAAAAAGAGATCATAAAAAGTAACTTCATGTTCTCAACCTAATCTAAGTGGGAGGCAAAACATTTATGAAGCTGATTCAGAAAAGTTCCCACTCTGACATTGTGTTTTGCCGTATTAGACTTGTTGTAACCGCAACAGACCGGGGAATCCCACGACTGGCTGGATCTGCCACCCTTACTGTGATTATCATTGACCTCAACGACAACAGTCCAATGATTCCCCTGCCTCGAGAGATCCGAGTGCCCGAAGGTAAGTCAGCTTCAAAGTGGAAGTTAGTCTAGTGATCCTATCACAAAGCCTCCCATCACACTCTCTGGCAGCTCTCACAGCAGAGCTCAGTGAGAAAAGGCTGACCCCATTATGAAGACAGCGATTGCCAAGTTCCTCCATTCATTTCCTGTCTGTTAGATACCAGCTTTCCAGAACTAGAGATTTCCTAAATAATAAGCTAAGAATTTTTAAATATCCCTTCTGAAGTGTCGGCGCTTGATCTCAGCAGAAGTCTAACTTTCTGCTCTTCTTCTCTGTTCTCCCTATTGTTACACACAGATACTCTGATCGGCACAATTATCACCCAGGTAACAGGAAATGATGTGGATTCAGGACCTGCTCTGTCCTACACTCTACATCTGGATATGGCCAGCGAGGGCATGTTTGGGATTCATCGCTACGGAGGAGGGGTGTCTCTGACAGGCCCGTTGGATTATGAAAAAAGAACATGGTACACTCTGACCATCCATTCTTCAGATTCTAGACATCAAAGTGAAGCTAACCTGACTGTGCTTGTGGATGATGTGAATGACAATAGCCCTACCTTCACCCAGGACCTGTATCAGGTACAGCTCCTCTAGGTCTCCATTGCAACACCACTGTCACTTTTTCGAACTACCTGGAATGATGACATATTCATAGATTTTGGATGATTCTTCTCAGGTGACTGTGTCAGAGCATCTCCCAGCCGGCAGTGTTGTCGTCACAGTAACAGCTACTGACAACGACTCTGGGGAGAATGGGAAGATTAGCTACAGAATAGTGTCAGCAACAAGGGGTGTCTTCCACATTGACCCAAACAACGGTGAGGCCACTGTGTGCTCATTTGTGGTAGTTTGTAACCATTTTCTAACCAGAGCTTAATTACCCTTCATAAAAACATTGTCCCCTGAGGCTCTTTTAGATGCATAGTTGGGGTTTGGATATGCAATATGCATCCTAAAATATCTAATCATTTTGTTCAGTGAGAGCCATTGAAGGCAAGATTTAACATTATTTTCCTCAGATGTTTTGTTTTAGATAATATCTAGAAATAAGTGTGTTATAAAAGGACTTTTTCCCCTCCAGCTGCTCTCTCTTCACCTCTTTCCAAGATGATATTCTGTTGCCTGGAATATGTTCTTTCCATCCAACATGTGTGCTTAATCCAGCTCCAGTGTTTGAAACATATAATTACAATTTAATGAGCACTCATTTCATTAATTGGATTTTTTTTTTTTCTAATAATAGACAACCCTATATTGTGAGCACCACTGAGAATTAATATAATGAGCTCTGGATTTTCTATCATTCTAAAGCTTCTCCTTTTATGACCATATTCAAGTCTTTGACAGTTCTTCCTTTTTTTCTCACAGGTACCGTATTTGTCAAACAAAACATAGAGTTCGATTTTGAGAATCCCTCCATCCTGGTCTTGATTGAAGCCCGAGACCATGGCACCCCATCTCTTTCATCCATCGCCGCAGTCCAGGTGCAGGTTTCAGACGTCAATGACAATGCCCCCATCTTCCACCAGTCAGAGTACAGAGCCACTGTGTCTGAAGACGGCCTTCCTGGATCCACTGTTCTAACCTTGGAGGCCATGGATGGAGACCTGTCCCGGGACAACTGCGGTTTTGATTTCGCTATTGCTAGTGGCAACTCAGGAAATGCCTTCCAGATTGAGAGCAGTGTGCGCTTTTTGGAAGGAAGGGGTTTCCAGACAGTCGGCAGTTTAATCCTTGTGGAGGAGTTGGACTTTGAAGCTGTGCCCCGTTATAATCTGACTGTTGTGGTATCGGATCGTGGGATCCCTCAGCGGAGCTCCAGCGTACCCATCCTGATCAGCATTACAGACGCCAATGACAACCCTCCAGCTTTCAGCCGAGCAGAGTATAGTGTTGTATTGAACGAGGGTGCAGCAGCTGGGACTGAGATCTTGCATCTATCTGCCACAGATCCAGACTCAGCTCCCAATGCAGAGGTGCAGTATTCCATAAGCTCAGGGGATGAGAAAAGCCTTTTTCAGGTGGATCGGTGGACTGGAGCCTTGAGACTGCAGAAACCTCTGGACAGCGAGACCCAGTCGTCACATCTGATCGTTGTCCAGGCCACTGATGGTCAAGGGCACTATGCTTTCGCCCCAGTCAGTGTGGAAGTAAAGGACATCAATGATAACCGACCCTTCTTTCCCCTCAAACAAGTTACTGCAAGCATCAGGGAAAACCAACCCAAGAACGCCTTAGTCACCATTCTGCACGCAATCGACCGTGATAGAGGTGTTTTCGGACACTTAAAATACTTCATGTTAGACAACCCTAAAGAAGGAAAGGATGTTTTCCTTGTCAACCAAACTTCGGGAGAAGTGCGGACACGTTCAGTTTTTGACTTTGAAAAGATAAACTCCTTCTACTTTGCTGTTGTTGCCATGGATGCTGGCAACTATTCTGCAACTGTCACAGTACAGGTTTACGTAACAGGGGAGGATGAATATGATCCTGTATTCACCTCATCAGAGTTCTCATTTGAAGTGCCTGAGGGAGCAAAGAAAGGTCAGATTGTTGGCAAAGTACAAGCCAAAGACGAGGATGGAGGTGTGGATGGTGTTGTCCTCTACTCGCTGTTAGACAGTTCACCTTTTTTTGAAGTTCACAAATCAACAGGAGAAATTTCCTTAAAGATGGACAGCCATAGCAGACATGTGAGCCGCTCGAAAAGAGAGGTGCGTCTCATGACACTAGACGTGACTGCCCACAGTCCACTCGAGACATCTCGCATAGCAGTGGCCAAAGTTGTGCTTGATGTGACCCATACAAACTTTGGTCTCAACACAGACATGAACATGCTGCTTGTCAGTGTTATTGCCGTTTCACTTGGGACCATCGTCATACTAATACTAATTGCTGTGGCACTATTTTTTATAAAACTAAGACGACGGAAGAAAGACCAAAAGACTCATGGACGAACTCCAACGTCAGGCACCATGATGCATAGGTTTGAGGAAACAAAAATAGCAGCAAATGAAATCATTTACCATCAAGCCCTGCCTGGATATACCACTGATCAGAGTGGTAACAACGCGGGTCCATATGCCCGCGGAGGATCTCTAGATCCTTCGCACTCTAGTGGCCGTGGTTCTGCAGAGGCAGAAGCAGCAGAGGATGATGAGATCCGAATGATAAACGAATATCCCCGAGTATCCAGCATCTCCTCCTCCATGCAGGAGCGCATCTCAGCTCGAGGTCCAGACTCTGGAATCCAACAAGATGCAGACCAGCTATCAGACGTGTCCTGCGAGCCTTCAATAGATGCCAGTCAGTGGTTCAAGGGGAAGAAAATGGGCAGCCTAAATGGCACCCTATTATCTGGTCAGGTACCAGTTTACAGGGATGAAGGAGGTGGCTACGTGGGTGTGGGGCGAGGACTCAGCATCTCACACCCCAAGGACTACACTTTCCCAGAGGATGGAAAACCTGCCGTCGACGGCTCCCTGACGGCCATCGTGGCCAGTGACGAGGAGCTGAGGGGCAGCTACAACTGGGACTATCTTCTAAACTGGTGTCCCCAGTTTCAACCCTTAGCTAACGTCTTCACAGAAATAGCACGTTTAAAGGATGAAACAGCTCCTCCTCATCCTCGAAGGTCGTTTCACAAGGCAAAGGCTGAGTCGAGAATTGACCCCCCACCTCTCATAACCTCCGTGGCCCACCCTGGGGCCAAAACTGTACCTCCAAAGCCTGCAGTTGGGAGGACATTCCCACATCTGGCATCTTTACGGAGATCTCCCATCAGTGGTGAGGGATCCATCTCCTCAGTTGCCATGTCTCCAAGTTTCTCCCCCTCTCTGTCTCCACTGGCAGCACGTTCTCCAGCGATCACACCCTTCAGTGTTTCTCAAGGCCCCTCAGCCTCCATAATCAGCACAACGGAACACAATCTTGAACACAGTGAGGAGGCAGAACTAAGAATTTAAATTATAGAGTTGAACTGAACTAAAGCCGAGTCATTTCTGCCCCATATTTGTTCTACTGTATGACCGCAGGAGCTGCAACATCCACTGAGTCAATGCTGTTCTCATTTTTCAGTCCAAATAGCCAAACATGTGGTGCTTAATGAAAGCTGGCATTCATCATTAACAGGCCAAATGGACTATGCCTTTTTTTTTAGTTTTATTTTTGAGAAACTCCTCTCCTGTTGATCAGTGTTAATTTGCACATTCAAATGGGGATTCACTTATGATGTCAATATTTTGTACAAAATCATTGTCTTTATTTTTATACTCACATGTGGCTCCTGAAAAGAAGTGGCATTAAATTGTCAAAAGGTTGTTAAAACCTCAGAATATATTTCTATATTTGTATATTTGTAGCTTGTACTGTATACTTGTTTGTACTGTAAGTTGGTTTTATCTCATGTTATTCTTAACCTCGGTTTTAAATGAAGCTCTGCATTAATGCTTTATGAAGTGGGATTTTTCTAACAGATTATTGTAAATATTTATAGTTGGAGAGACATTCTTGCTCAAACAAATGAAACATCAGTCGGAATAGACTATTGTATGATCAGTTTTTTCTAGGGCCCAGTGTTTGATCTCACATCAAAAGGTGATCATGAATGTGAAATACTGAAAACTTGTCTTAGTCCTCAACACACGTTCCTTCATTTTCTGCAAAAGAAAATGAAACTTGACATCCAATGATCCTGTCCTTCAGGTACCTGGCTTTAATTTATCACTACAAGCCTTACTGGTTCTCATTTTTCATTGTGGAACACAAACTCCTGCGTCGGAAACCGCAGCGTAGCTATGTTGTACGGTAAACTGTTTGCTCCATCAGCGACCTAATCATTCCAGAGAATGTAAGCAGTTCTTGTTCATTTTTCTTTTCAGTAAAGTTATAAAGTAACATCTTTACCCACTTTCTGTCAATATACATTTTGTTGTTAAAAAAGAAAAAGAAAAGAAAAAAACTTGTTTGAAAGTGTTATAATTGTTGCTTTGAAGCACTATAAATAATAGTGATTAAAGAAAAAGCCAACAAATGTTAGATAAAAATGATAGACATATGAAAAAATGTGTATTTCTGAATGTTCAGCCCCACCAGAGAATGTTTCCTCAGCTAATGAAAAGAAATATACAGGACATGTTCAGCCATACTTTACATAATGCTTTGACAGTGATTCTTGTGCCATGAATGCGTTTTTGATCATAATTGTGTTTTGGCAGCCTTTACAAAGTGAAATAATTAGTCAGGCATTAGGTATTTGTACTCTGCCGAGACAAGAACTAAGTACGTCCTTCCATTTATTTAGAAGGAATCGTGTTTTACACCTGTGATAACATTATGTTAAACAATACTAATATTCTTTAGTATTCTAATTTATTATAAGGTAGATATCAGAAGTTGAGGGGTTTGTTTAAATTATTTACAGGGATGTAATTTTGACCATGGCCAAATATCTATGAACACTACTTACGGGATAGACTGAAGGTACCTTATTGTGTGTTTTATTTTCTATTGAACAGTGTTACCTGCCTCTTATGTTTCATTTCCAACTGTGCATATAATGGTGCCATAGAAAAGAGAAAGTTCTCTATGTGTTCACTCATTTCATTAGTCCTGTCCAGAGAAATGTTTTGAGCAAAGTGCCTGATTAAAGTACTTCTGTGAACACAGTTCCACCTTTGTCACCTTTTGTCTCAGTACTTTTTGATGCTAATGCATGAAAATTAATCAGTAAGTAATTAAGTAACAATGTACTATTAAGCAGCCAGAGGAAAATGTGCTGCTTTTGACAAAACTATTATCATTTCAGGTTCATTTTAGTCTCTAGTTTGTCTGATATGTTTCAGACTTTTTTTTTCTGCTAAAATTTACCAGAAAAAGAGGTGAGTTAGGCCCATTATTTGAGCTCTAAAGGGGAAACCTAGAGGACACAGAACCGAGTAAACACTGGAGGAGCTACGTCATGAAGCTGGAGGGGCTCAGAGCGTCTGTGTGTGAGTGTATGTGTGTGCATGCGTGTGTGTGTGAGTGTGTGTGAGTGTGTGTGTGTGTGTGTGTGTGTATGTGTGTGCATGCGTGTGTGTGAGTGCGTGTGTGCGTACGTGTGTGTGAGTGTGTGTGTATGTGTGTGCATGCGTGTGTGCGTGCGTGTGCATGCGTACGTGTGAGTGTGTGTGTGCATGCGTGTGTAAGTGTGTGCGTGTGCGTGATCCTGACAAATTGCGGCGTTTTTCCTCGGCCCTTTTGGGACCTGCAGTTGAGGACTCGTCCCATCTCCACATTACAGTAAATATAGTTGATGGACCAATATTTTTGAGATATTAGTCATTCTGGAATACAATAAGTGCAGTGCCACGCTGCATGATGGGAAATGAAGTTAAAAACAGGGACATCGCATTTACTCTGCCTCATTTCCTTAAAGGGGGGTAAACATGACAAATTGATGGGACCCAGTATTCCTGAGGGGCCGTAGACTGGGCCCAGACATTTACAGGAATAGTAAAGAGTCTTGTGTTTGCACAGCTCAGACAATCACGGACCGCCACCCCCCAACCACAACAATCATGGACCACAACCCCCCGCATCTACAAGCCGTGGTTCCCCATGGGTCACATACTAGTTCCATCCATCCATTATCTTCCACTTATCTGGGGTCGGGTCACCTACGGTCATGAGCTTTGGGTCATGACCGAAAGGACAAGATCTCGGATACAAGCGGTTGAAATGAGTTTCCTCCACAGGGTGGCTGGGTACCCTGAGGGACAGGGGGAGGAGCTCAGTCACCGGGGGGGAGCTCAGACTACAGCCATTGCTCCTCCACATCCAGAGGGGTCAGCTGAGGCGGCTCGGCCATCTGTTTTGGATGCCTCCCAGACGTCTCCCTAGGGAGGTGTTCTGGGCATGTCCCGCCGGGAGGAGGCCTCGGGGAAGACTGAGGACACACTGGAGAGACTATGACTCTGGGCTGGACTGGGAACGCCTCGGGGTCCCCCCGGAAGAGCTGGAGGAGGAGTCTGGGAGAGGGAAGACTGGGCATCCCTGCTTAGACTGTTGCCCCCACGACTCTGCACATATTAGTTAATTATATATTATCACTGCCCCCACAGACTTATACTGTAGGCACAAGGCATGATGGGTAATCACTTCATCTGCCTTTCTTCTCACCCCGATGCGCCCATCACTCTAGGACAGGGTCAATCTGGACTCATCAGATCACATGACCTTTTTCCATTGAAACACATCCAATCTTTATTCTCTTTAGTGATAGGATGGTTACTTAAGAAATGAGAAGAAACTCACAGCTGAAACAATATCGATCACTGCGGTGATAATCCAGTTGAAGGATATGTCCTATTTGCATAGTTCTATGTCTAGGTGGGGACCTTTTTATGCACTGGGCAGTACACAATTATGGAAAAAATTTAGACCATTAAAAACAATGGTTATGCAATCAAGTGCTTCACAATCTGTTATTACTGAGTGAATGAAAGACTTAATTATAATATTCATATATGCGTCACTTTCTTCAGCAAGGAGAAGAAAGAAGCCATTAGCGACACTGTGTTGAGTTTACTGAAGTATTTCCTTCCAGTTTCAAGTGTAACTCCTGACTCATCTATTTTTACCAGTGAATGTTGCTAGGCGAAGAATACCTGAAACACACCAGGAAAAAAAGACACTCTACACGTGGCTGCAACCAGAATCACAGTTTTGTTTCCCAAGCTGCAGAAGTGTGAGATTCGAATCGAGTCGAATTTATTCTGTAAATAAAACGAGCTGTATGAGGTACTGAAACATCTCCAAAATAAGCAACGTAGGAAGTGAAAAAACCAAACAAAAAAGTCTTTCATTAAGTGAGATCATTAAAAGATCACCTTCCCCTGATGGTTTCACTGCTGTTAAGAGTTTCACAGTGTTTGATTTTCCTCATGCAATATTCAACGGTGTTATGTTTAGAACACAAGGACCCAATGAATATTTGAGGAAGATTTTAGTGTTTTCCTTTTAAACTATCACCATGTTTTGTGCAACATTTTGTAGATTATAATTGATGCTCTGCCGTTCACTGATGCCTTTGACTTTGACGCCTTCAGACGGGATGCACTGCCAACAAAACCTTTACCTTGAATAAACTGTGCACCACAAACACCCTGAAGTAAAAAGATTAATGGATAAAAACGACCTCAAAAAGCCTTTATCCTGTTCTCCTAGAGTCATTCTGAAAAAACATCTAGAATACATTTGAGTAACGGCTGCAATTAAGGGTCATTTAGAACTTGATGGACACATATGAAGCAACACACAAATACAGTAATCTGATGGTTTCAGACTGCACTGAATACCAAAAAAGACTGCTTTGCAGAATAAATAGTCTTACTCCAGCTTTCAGACAAATGAAGACTGAGCATAAGTCTTTAAAATAACATGCAAATGAGACAAAACCTTCAACGGTTGCACATGAAATCCCCTCATTGGCATTGCTCTATTGTATTATTGTCTGGTTTAAATAATGTCACATAAATCCTACTCTTGCATTTTATTGCTCAACCCATTACTCTGTCAAAATATCCTTTTACATTATGTTTTTGCAGCTCAGAAATCATTTATCACTGACCACACCAAACCTCAGGTCAAATCCTGTGCAAATCATTTTCTCCCAATAATTGTAACCTCTGTTATTTTCTGTGCACTTATCAACTCTGCTGCTTTCATAATGTTAGTCTTGTTTCTTTTTTTTTTTGCTTAATGTCCTCAATTTGTATTCTCCAGATCACACATACAGTACAACAGCTTAGACTGAAGCAATGCAAGAGTGAGAAATGTATGTATTTGCAATCACATTTAGAGCATCTGGCAGCCCACAAGTTTGTTTTTGTTCAAATATCAAAAGGAAATCAAGACGTAAATGAAGTACAATAATGTGAGTGACAGTTGGGCTTTTCAGTCTAAAAGTGCAATGTCAGAGCTTATCTAAACATTAATGAGGCTTTGCTTTTTAGCATCTACGTAATTCCATCATCATGGGAATTTGTTGCATCACCCTCATGTTTGCCCGCGGCTGGACAAGACTCCTGCTGCCTGATGAAACTGAGTTGAAACTGTACCGGGGGTTTTGTCCGCTCCAAGTCCCGCCTCTGCCCGGTTTACGGAGCTGAAACCTAAACCCTGCGGTATTCACAGCAATTACACACACGCACACAAACAGAGGTGAACTCATGTGTATTTTGTCTCGGTGCTGGAAAGATGGGCGGAGCCGGCTGACTTTGACAACCTATTGATAATCCAGTCAGCCCGGTGTCATAGCGGACTCAGACTACGAGCTGAACGCCGGGACCCAAACCAAGTACCTTGGATCTGAGGCCAGTATATACACAACACAACTCAGATGATATGAGTAAGAGTTCAAAAGCCAAGTCATTACTCAAAACTTAAATTAAAGGCTGTGGGTAAACCAAACGAAATATATAATTTTCCCTTCAACACAGAGTGGAGACACAGGAGGCTTTTCTGTTAACATGCAATCTTCAGTCTCAGGGTGCCCTTTCACTGACATATTGTGTCTGTGTCTCTTACACTGTTGTCAGTGGTGTTCTACATATATGAGGAAAAATAGGACTGAATTCATTTTGCACTGGGGTAACTAAGTAAATATGTCCTGGTGTAAAGCCACAGTCTCCCTCTGAGGCAAATACATCAAAAATGCACTCATAATACCAATAGATATTATTAAAAAGCCAACAGTTCGAGTTTTTGTGTTGTTTACTCTTATAGGATTCAAAGACTTTTTTTATTTTATTTTATTTATTTATTTTTGAGTTTTATAGAAATCGGCCCCATTTTCCAAATATCTTCACTGGAAAAAAAACCTAAATCTTACCAAATGTATTTTTCTCATTTCTAGTCAAACAAGTGGTGCCAGCCACAACAAGCCCCGCCCCTCGCAGATGTTTGACCTGATTTGCCCCATCTCTTATCATTGCGAAAACAGATTTTTGGTGACCTTGACCTTTGACCTACATTCACCAAAATGTATCGGGCTCTATTCTGGACCACCTCGCACTTTTCCTGAAAATTTCATGGAAATTGGTCCAGTAGTTTTTGTGTAAAGTTGACAAACAAACAAACCCACAAAAAAAACCCGACCCCCCCCTCAAAAAAAACAAAAAAAAACCAGTACCCTCGCCTCCCCTTTTGAGGGTGAGGAAAATATCTCATCCCACTTAAAATAAGACACAATCACCTAAAGAGTAACTTTTCAGTGAGATATAAAGAACTTATTTTTAGACAATAGATCTGTAAAATCTTATTTTGAAGAATTCTTACCAAGATCATTTTCACTTGTTCCATTGGCAGATTTTTTTTGGCTCAAATTAAGCAAAAAAATAAATAAAATCTGCCGATGGAACAAGTGAAAATGATCTTGGTAAGAATTCTTGAAATGAGATTTTCCAGACCTATTGTCTTAAAGTAAGTTCTTCTGTCTGACTGAAAAGTTCCTCTGTAGGTGATCGTGTCTTATTTTAAGTGGGATGAGATCTTTGGACTAAAGGAGAAAACACAGGCGGTCACATTGATATTTTTGCAGTTTTTAGTACCTTTTCTTCAAAGTGGATGGTTTCCAGAAAGTCTTCTTAAAGGGAATAATAATGCAGATGACAAAAACAACAACAGCTCTAATGTTGAGAATTGTCCTTGAAATCACAATCTTTCCTTTTCTTTTTCACTGAGTTCGTTTCTGGTGTTCATTCACAAAGGAAACATTCGGTTTCTGAAATCCATTAACCCACACAAGAACAAAGGTGTTGTTATTCATATTGATCAGTTCCACAGACCGATCAAAGACTATGCAAATAACTAATTTCATGCATTGTTGAATGATTTCCCTCTGTTGCCAGTAGGAGCCTTGATATGTGCAATACTGTCTTTTTCTTACAACACAATAAAGGTTGAGTTATTTCTGCTTCTTCAGCTCTGCACCAAACCTGACAGTGGTACCTGAGAGGGATTTGTGAGGGATTTGGTTGAAATATTTCCTGGAGATTCATTTTCCGCCTGGTTTGGCTGCAAAACAGTAAATGGGCAAAAAGGTTATACTTGGATGAATACCAGATTATCTTCACCAGCATCGTATTCATAAACATCCAGTAGTTTTATAGAATTTCCATCTTCTAGTATGTCTGAAACAAAGGCGGCCATTGAATTTCTGTAAAGGATGTAAAGTATTCTCCTTTTAAGCAGTTCAGATTTTGCACCTTTTCTAATTGGGTTTCCAGGGATTTGAGGGAATTGTGGGATTTTCATGGATTTTCATTGATGCTTATTTAAAATGGTTCTATGTATTTAGTATTCATATTACAAACTCTCAACATCAGGGGGAAATCATGTACCAGTACACATTTAAGACCAAAAAACCACCAGCCCACGGACTGCATCATCGTTAAATGAACCATAAAGCTCATTATTTACTCACATCTGTATTATGGTATCATCAAGTTTTGTTCTACAAAATTAAAACTCTGAGCCTCTTATTTTGACAGTGAGTCAAAATAACACTGTGTCTTCTCCTGCATCAGCTGATAGTTTACATTATTGCGGTGTTCGTACAATAAAAAACTCAAATCACCTTTGTTTTCTGTAGGATTTATGTGGTCGGTAGCTGCACTAAAGCTCCATTTGGACTCATCCAAACAAGGTCACAACTGTCCAAATTTAGTCTGAACCACAGCTCAACAAACGGCCAATTTATCAAAGACAATAACATCACCTCATAACCTTCATCAGCCTCTTAATCAGAGTCCAGTGTAGAAGGAACGCTGTGGTTTCATTCAGAGCTGTGTCCGCTGGAGAACACGACTACAGAACTTCCATCGTTTATCACTCAGTCCTTTTCTTCAGCCCCTTTTCCACAGCACTTCTGTTCCGGGAAGATTTCAACTTTATTCCAGAACCACGTCATCATTTGGTCCCAACTCTGAAACTCCTCTGGATGTGAGAAAGGTGGAGTCATGACGCTTCGTAAAAGCAACGCCTCTCATTCTGTAACCAAACAGTGACATTTTCATGATGTTTGGTTTTTTTTCCTTTATCTCTTCTTAAAACTCATCTTTTCTGCTTGGCTTTTGAAACCGTATGAGGTGTTTGAACGTATTATTTTTATTCTGTTTTATTTGGTATTGGTTTATTGCTCTTATTTTTTGTTGCTTTTAATTGTACAGCTTTTTATGCTTTTAAATCTATTCTTGTATTTTATTCTTTTATTTTGTTTTTTATTTATTCTTCTGTACAGCACTGTTTTATTTTTTTGTACAGTTGTTCTGTCTTTAAATCTATTCCTGTATTTGATTCTTTTATTTTGGTTTTTATTTATTCTTCTGTACAGCACTTTTTTGCCCTGCATTTGTTTTAAAGTGCTTTGCAAATATAGTTGGATTGGAATGGAACGGACATTGCATGTTTGACCTCCGCACTGAGAGGATTTAAAAATGAGAGCGAGCCGTGTACAGGAAACAAACACATCAACGCGACCAAAAAGATGTGGAACTGGGGAGACGAGCTGTTGTCACTTCAGCCGGAGGACGTATCCATGCTAACATTTATGGAACGGTGAAAGATGGGCCGACTGGAGGGGTTAGCTAAGAAGCTATGCTCGAGGTATTTCTAATGCACAAGTTAGCCGTCACACTAGACACTGCGCTGCGTCGCCGCCCCTTTGATTCCAGAACGCAGGTCCGCTGTGTTAAAGCCCCGCCCATCACCTCTGTTACACCTTTGCCTTGGATTTGGAAATCGATCAATGGTGGAAAAAAGGTAGGATCACCATCTGACCTTTTTCCAGGGATCTCTGCGTAAAAGTGGCTTATGACTCTAAAAGTTGTTTCTTAATGGTTCTCGTCCGATCAGGTCACTTTTTGACACTTGAGTTCGTTTTCTTCACCATCAGAGACCGAAAATCTGCCGCATTGTCGGTCAGAATAAATTCAGTTCAAATCTCTACAGTCCAATACCTCCTGCAGCTTTGTCATAACTCTAAGAATAATTCAGGTCATTTTTAAATATTTGAAATACTACATATATCTCCTGTAAAGTCTTAGAACCCTGATTAACGAGCCCAGTTGAATTTTAGATGGATATTCAGTGTATCCTGCATAATGTGGCCTTAAATAAAGGTTTCAGCCATTTTCAAGTCAAGTTTTATGCCTACATTTCTCTCTGGACTTGGCATCATGTAAGCCTGCTAAATTGCCCTTCATTAATCAAAAACTATTAGATGGGTGCAGCGATTCTGCAAAAACATTGTTGCTTGAGCAGTAGAATCCAGGGAAACCTCCAGTTTTTCTGTGTCTATCATTACAGATAGCCAAAAAATTAAGTCTCAGTCAGATGTTCCAGATAACTCTCATTTACTTAGACTGCTAAGGGTTGTGTAGCTTTGAAGGCATAATGACTATAACGACTGGAGAATATAATGGTTTTAACATGTCTTCTGCAAAAAAGCTTGTGCCACGGGCCCTTTGTACTGTCTTATATTCGAGAGCACTTTCTATGGAAGCTACCAAACTAGGCAGGTTTTCAAAAGCAGTTAACCTGTACTGAATAATGCCTCTCCTTTTTTTTACAACCTATATGATCTCATCTTGATGACATAGTATATGGTGTGACATAAAAAGATGAATAGCAGCTGCAGAGATCAGTCAGTTGTGAAGTGAATCACAGTGAGGGATATGGGCTTGTGGACACGGGGAATGTGAATCTTTGCATTGGGGTGTGAGCTGGTTTGTCTGCAGGCTCTTCGGTACGGCTACCATCCAGTTAAAATGAGGCCAGACCAGAGAGATGTCTCTCTGCTCATGCTTGGATTACCCATAAACCCCTCATACCTGCAGCTTGCACGGAAGTCTTTGCTCCTTGTTCCCTCAGCAGAGGGCCAGGCTCCAGGGATGCTCCATCCTCAGCTTACCACAATCCTTTCTCCAAACACTCCACAGAGACTTTTTTCCCCTCCGATCCTCTTGTCTCTTACGAGTTCTGTTTTTTCCCCTGCTCTCTCTTCAAGGTCTTGCCAGGCTACTTGCGTGACTAGAGGGAGTGGAAAAAAAAGGTTTCAAAACCCACTGGCACGCGAGCCCCAAATCTATTTTTGGAGAGCGTTCTTTTTTTCTTTGAAAACAAAAAAGCCACAGGGAGAAATAGGCAATAGTGGGGTGAAGGGGGTCTGTTTCTCATTTGGCCAGGCCTGCCTCCTGTCCTGCCCCGCCAGCGTCAGAACCACAGCACTATGGGGAAAAAAGGGTGGCGCAGACTAGGGAGGAGAAGTGTTTTTCCTGCTACGCTGCAGCCAAACTATGGACCCTCATCTTAGCTCTTGTCACTTAGCAACCAGCCCAACCTGCTTCCCATTACCGGACCATCTGCTTGTGTTTCAGACTTTACTTTGTTTTGATTTGTTTCGCCCCTTTTTAACTTTTGTCTTAAATTCACTATGATTAAATTACTGCATTTAAATTCAGCCTTCATTGTTAATTCATTTGCATGAAGCACGGTTCTGTAGGCCTGCTGCAAAAGCATTTAGTCCAGTGTAACCCATGGCTTAGTTCCATTCTGTCGCTGATTTGTTGCAGAAATTGTGTACAGCGGTTTGTGAATGAGACAGCTGAGAATTCAATAAATGATGTATGAAGCTTAGAGACAAATGCGAATATATTCTTCACTGTTTTGGCTTGAAGATGTTTAACGGTACTGCTGAAGCTATTTAACTAAGTCAACACTGAAATATATGCCATTTATGCTGATGATCAACTACAACAATGATGATGATGATGCTTAAATGTTCTGAAAAAAATCCTGAAACGCATTAAATATATTTTCTAACTGGTGTACGATGTCCCATTTGACTGTTGAGGAGAATGTTTGTTGATGCCAATTGACATGTGTTTTGTTCTGTTAACACATGGCTAGAAAAGACATCGAATCTTCTATGAAAAATAATAAACTCAAATTATGATGAGGTAATTATTTATAAGCCTTTTATGTATGGCTATTAAGACTGACAACTAATCTGAGTTCATAATGACACCAGTTGTAATTATGCTAATTTGGGCAAAAGATGCTGCAGTCTGTCAGTCTGCTGGGCCAAAACATTATGGCATGAATGAAAACGGAGAGCTTTGTGGTTCTAGAGTATAATGACTCACAGCAGAATGCTCCTGCTCTGATGACAAAGTGTTTCCCATCACAGAATTTAGACTTCGAGAAACCACTACGCCCTCATCTGATTTTGTCAAAACAAAAGCCGTTTTTCCTATTTCCATATATTGAAACAGACTACATGGTCAAATGGATTCTTATTATCCACTTACAAAGAATCATTTGCTAATTTGTGACTTGTACAGAAACATCTTGATCGCGTCTCCCTTCTCTCCTCTCTTTTGTATAGTTTTTTTCAAAAGCATAACGTTCTGACCGCTGACAGCAGACGTGGTAATAGCAGGGATGAACCTTTAATTGGGTTGGATATATTAGGCATTTAGTCCTCAAAACTGATGTGTTGGAAGCAGCAAAATGAGCAACATAAGGAACTGAGTGACTTTTATGGAAGTGATTAGCCACCATAATCTAAATTCTAATGAATTTGCAGAAAAGCTTTTTCATTTAAAGAATATGGCTGCATTATTTGACTCATAAATAAAATGAGTATTCAGTCTTTCAGTCTGCATTTTCATTTTCTTATTCTAACCTATCTGCTACATGAATAAGAAAATGAAAATGCAGATTGGATCAGTTATTACTCCTTTTTTCATCTTTAAAATGAAAAGGCATTTCTGAAAATGCCTTTTCATTTGAAGAATATGGCTGCATTAATTGACTCATAAATAAATCATTAATAAATGATCCAATCTGCATTTTCATTTTCTTATCACTCATTAGTTTACTTAATTAAAAAGAAAAAGACATTTGAGATTTCATTTTCTAAACATGCCCCAGCAGATAGTTACCAAAATTCAATTTGAAATCAAACATTTGAATGCATTTGCAGAAATGATCTTTAATTTAAAGAATATGGCTGCATTGTTTGACTCATAAATAAAATGAGTAATAAATCATCCAGTCTGCATTTTCATTTTCTTATTCATGTTACAGATAGCCTTGATAGCCTTCGAAAATGTAGATTGGATGATTAATAACTCATTTTATTTATGAGTCAAATAATGCAGCCATATTCTTAAAATGAAAAAGCATTTCTGCAATTGCATTTGAATTTAGATTATGGTACTAAGCGCTTCCATAGACTCTCACCAGGTGTTGGGTGACTTTTAATAAAACAATGGTGTAGTCGCTGAGAGGCTAAGCGAGGGAAGAAAAGGATTTTTATCTGCCGGACGTGCTGATAAACAATCACAGCTAAGCTCCAGAGGAATGCCTTCACAAGTTTATTCAAGCTAAAAACAAGCAGTGAAATAATCCCACAATATCTAAAAACTTCCAAGACAGTATACTTTTAAGCGTTCAGCAAAGTAGGACACTCCCCCTCATCCTCTCACTTCAATCATTCAACAGGTGAAGAACAGCTGATGTCACCGTTTCCCTGACGTACAGCACCGCCCACACATGACTCCTCCCCTTTTGTGGCAAACAGAACACCGGCTCTATCTGCTGACGCTGGGGCGGAGCATCTCCACAACTGCAGGTTTTGTTGGGTGTTCCTGGTCAATAATGGACAAAGGAAGGACATCCCAATTTCAGGACAATTGTTCATCTGTGGGAGGTGTTGGACAAATACGCCCAATCCATGGAGACCCCGCCCCTCTACTTCCAGGACGTCACTGATCTGCTGCTGACATCTTAGTCCAGATACCACCCACAGCTGCAGAGCTGCTTTTGTGGAAAAAGGGAAACCTATACACTATCAGACAGGTGTTAAAATGTTCTGCTCCCATCGATGCTTGGCTGGTTGCTGTTGCTGTTCTTCAGATACTTTTTGCAGGAACAGAACACTTCAAACTGGGAAAGATCTGGAGATGCTCCGACCAGCACACGTTCACTGGCAGCTCAGATCCACACTCTAACCCTTTACCTGGTTCTATCACATCAACTCAGGCTTCCACTAACATGTCTTTCACTTTGGCTTAAGGCGGTTATGTTTGTTCTTAAATTAGAGAAGATCAGACTGTCACTGTAAAGTACATTTCATCAGAATGAATCAATCTTTTTCAGATTAGTTTCAGTCTTTATGAAAACTTCCTTCAGATTGATCTCTCACACCACTGCTCTACTCTCTATTTTATGTTGGTGTAGGTGTTGTTGTCGTCTTAAATCATTCCATCTAACATATAATTTCATGTCTGATCCATCTATGTAATGCTTAATACTTTACAATAGGCACATGTGTCCATAAGCTATGTCTGCCTTTTTTTTATTATTCTATTTTTTGTTGGCTCAGTTATCATTTTTGTATATCATGGATTTGTTAGTGTTAGTACTGAATTGCTTTTCTGCTGCACAGACACTTTTATCCTGCTGTTGCCCCCTCTCAGACAGCCTTAGGGTTGGTTTGGGCATGGGGGGGGGGGGTGATATAAAAGGCAATGTCTAATGTATGCACTGTAATTCCACTTCTTTGTATGTACTGTTACATTGCTAAAAAAAAAATGAACGTAGAAGTCTGCATGTTTACCTGCGGCATAATATCCTGACAGGTCCCATTGTAATAAGATCATAAAATCAAAACCACTTTGGCTGCGAATGGTCACGATGTTATGGCTGATCTGTATATTTGAATCTAAAATCTATCATTTTAGAAAAGCACAGAGGATTACCAACACCACATCCTTCAACAGTAGGAATATTTTTTAAATTCAAGTCCAACTAAAAATTCTCAATTGTAGAATCTACATTGAATTCCTTTCTGTAATATATTGCTTTATGACAGTTAGAAAAAGTTGAAAAGGAGAGCTTCCACTGAGTTGTTTAGTGGATGGAGCCCAAAGGGAAGCATTCGCTAAGTAGCTCCAATTCCGTTTCCACCCCTGGCTCCTGCGTTACTTTGCTTCACTGCCAGTACTCCAACAGTATGAGCTTTTCCAAAACAGGGCCATGCTGACCAAGGTCTACTGCAGGTAACACACAAACCCACTCCGACATGTCTGAACCGTACCACATAATCACACCTATCAACACTGGCAGAAAATCTACTCCTCTCTATTTCAAAGGGCACTCCTTCAGCATTTTCTTTCAACCGATATTTAAATCTTGAATCACTGAGACTTGCTCTAATTTTCAATGACATTGGGAAAAAAAAAACACAGCAGAATTAATACATGGACATTAACCAAATGGAAAGAACAAAACAATGCAGTTAAAACATCTACACTGAAAAACAAAACACAGGAGTAGTTTTTCCTTTTAGTATTTTGCCGACGACCATCATCAGTCCCTGTTGAAAGTTTGGAAAACAGTATGACCATAATGTCACTCACTGATTTCTGAAATGCCATTTTGAAGCCACCAGTTTGGTATTTACCATTACTATCTGCACTTTTTGGAGCCAGAAGTGACCATATTTGGACAAAAGGGGCAGAGCTGCAGGGGCCCAAGGGCTTCTGGCTGTGCTAACGCTAAACACTGCAACATCAAACCGTTATAGTTTTTAATCACATGTTTTATTATGTTCATGACTTATTTAAGAAAATGTACAAACATTTTTCTACTGACAATTTTATCCTGGTTACTAGTGTTTTATGGATGTGTTTTTTTGAGACAGATATAAAGTGAAACAGGTGATTCTGTAAAACTGTATGTTTGGAAGCACTTTGGGTCTATTTTAAAAAGAAATACTTACTGAGATAAAAGAGAAACTATTTTTCAGATAAAACACATTTTATATTATATTTATACAAAAATCTGCATGTAACACGGTAAAAAGGACACGGAAAATTATGCTCTACAATTTTTTCTAATATCTTTTTAGGTACATTTTGGGAATTGAATTAATTATGCAAGGCCAGAGTGTTTCACAAAAATGACCTCTGTTGCAAAATCACTCGCACTTATTTGTGTTTAAATGGGCAGATTCTGTATGTGATATGAGTGGACACGATGGGTTACACGCGAAACATGGAATGAGATTCATGAAAAACCCACGTCTGGATTAGAAAAACTAGTGGGATCATCAAATGTAACACAGTCTTTATTTATAGCGCTATATAAGACCATTTCCAGCCATGGTTTCTTGTCCCAATTTTGATCCTATTTTTGGCCCCAATATTTGATTAAAAATTCATTCATTTTGGGATGGTTCAGAGCAAGAGTATAATTTCTTTTGCATTTATCTGAGGTGATCATTGGGTACATCCTGGGTGGAAATATGTCTACATTTCTCTCTTATTATTGGATCTAAAAAAGCTGTAAAAGTGCCAGGTACCAATATGAAGTTTCATAGAAGCACCCAGTTGGTTTCACAGTGCATCTATGATGTAATGGTTAAATGTCTAATAAAGAACCCTGAATCAGAAACGCTCGTCAAACTACAAACTTCATCATGCACTGCGTCACAAAGACATTCGAGGATCTTATTTGTGGAATCGATTCCCCAGAAGTAGAGTCGAGCTGTTTGTCAGGTGAGCTGTAACCACAGCTGGAAACCACAGCCTGACACAGAAGACTGTCGAAGTCTTTGATTTGACGTGAGATCTGATTAAAGACGGACCACCAGAGCTCTCATAAGAGGGTCCAAATAAAACAAAAGAGACCAGAATGAAAAAAAAAAACACTCTTTATACCGAAGTTCAGTGGAAGTCTATGGGGTTTTTGGAGCCAACCCCATATGCCGTCACCATTATGACAACATGATTCTTCAGCATCGGCTTAAATTTGAAGTTAAGGTCGTTTCAACCTTGAAGTGATAAATGTTGGGATGATGCCATAAAAGGTTTCATAAATATACACAAAATCCTCCTGATGTTACACTTTGTTGTTATCTTTTCATCTATTTTAAGCCAAGTCAAAGCAAATTAAACAAGACAGTAGATGATTTTCTGGAGTCTGCCTCAGTACTGAGCAAAATGAAAACCGCTTCCACTTTGCTTTCTTTACCTGAATCATACGGACATGTGGAGAAGGACTTCTGCCAGTGGTGTCGTCCAGGGTATACGGCCTACACCTACTGATTTTTCAGTCAGCATGGCTAATACCCACTTCTAAATCCTCCTGATGTGCACCATTCTCTGATCTGCAGCTAATTGCCCATTTTTCCCCCTCGGATGGTGAAACCATGACCCGCCCTACTCTGCCTCTGATTGGCCAGTACTCGCTGCCTTCACTGATTAGATAGGTTAACTTTAGGTATGAGGACTGATGAGCCAATCAGAGGCAGAATAGGGCGGGTCATTATTTTGCTAACTAGCGCTTGACTGCCTCTGGAACCTGATTGGACACGTCAGGTGCCAGTTCCACCTCAGTTGATTGACAGGTCACTGCACGTCTCGTTGAAAGATACGCGATTATAGGAAATGTGAACGAAAAAGACAGAATAAACGTCTTCCAAGTGAGCGACACATACGGAGAGAACCTGCTTTCATGGGATCCATAATTCTGAGGTAAGTTTGAAGGTGGCTTCCATATGAGACGCGGTTTTAAAGTACCGCCCATGTGACTGCACATTTAGAGCAGAAGACATGGTACCAGTAGTTAAACTGGCTAATGTTATGAAAGGCTAACATTATCCTATATGTGCCTCATGCTGAATACATGTACATTCATGCAGCTGCTTGTGTGACCTGTAATACCTACAAACTGCTCCTGATCATGTCATGATAATGTTAGAATCATGAGCAGATACTACTGGAGGAGTTTGGATGAACTAAATACAGCAGTCTAACATGTCAGTGTTTCTAAAACAGGTCCTTTTTCTTGACTACTAAAAAAAAGGTAAAAATTGAGAGTATACCCACTTCTCCAGGGACCTCTTCACCACTGACTTCTGCTATTAGAGGAGCATCAAAATGCCAGCAGTTTTCACACATATTAATCATTTAACTTGTATCCACTGAGTCTATTGGTAGTGGAGATGGAGAGACTACAAAACAACCCGAGTGGCTTGATAATGACACATTAATATGCTTTCCAGACATTTTAGCCTGGTGCACCAACGCTAAACTCTAACTGGTGTAAGTGAGGAACTTAGCACTCAACACCTGCTCTAACAGATATCTCTACCTTCCACCACGATCCATCAAAGGGATATAAATTTAGGACTATGAAAACATGCGCTGACAAGCATAAGAAGGAAGACCAGAAGAGGGCATGAGTCATTTTCATATTTCTCATATATCATAGAGTGAATGTGTTTTACTTTGGAAAATACATGTACATGGATTCGTACCATATGCCTGTGTGTTCTCAGCTTAATAACCGATGAACCTTTGATTTGTTGTCAGCAGATATCTTGATCTATTTGTGGCATGCACACAAAATTGGATAATAAATTTGAGCCAGACAGGCTTCATAAACACTGAATTTGGGAGCATTTTTCCAGCTGACTAACTGATAAAAGAAAGTAAAGAAATGTCTAACACCCCCAATGCCAATTAAGCAGCTGACATCAAAATAGACTCCAGGCAAATGGGATTCAAACCTGAGGAGGAGACTGACAAACGGACTGCCATCTTTACTCAGACCCGACACCTTTGAAAGTCTGCCTTTAAAAACAGGTTTCTTTTTATGAAAAGAGCGTGAAACACAGTAAAAGGAAGACGGTGTTTGTGTTTTCTTTGAGCCGGAGGGATTCCAGCGTGGTCCCGCCAGAGACGAGTACGTGAGTTTGGAGGTTTTAACAGGGGCTGACGTACTTAACCTCATCAGTCACTGCACACTTTCGCTCATTTGCATATGATACTTGGCGGTGGGAAAAAGGTGCAGTACAAAAATGAGGTTGCAGGCAAAGGGGCAACAATAATTTATTATGATCCCCCCGATGATGTTTATATCAAATACACAAACTGTCTACCGCTTTGAGGATTTATTATGGTGCACACTATGAATCGAGAACATATGGCGGTGCTGAGCTGCCAAGTTTTTTTATAAGGCTCACTATCCTCAGAGCTCAATGAGGAGTGTTGAGATTGCGAACGCTGAATAGGGATGTTGGCACAAAGGTGTGTAGGCACATAGCAGAGTATTCCCTCTTCAGCTAAATCTCTTCAATTTCCCTTATTGTCATTATCATTTCTATTCACTTCACACCAAATGTTCAGCCCAAATAGTTTAGCTGGAAAAAAATCCATTTAAACTTTCACACTTAGTGCTGAACAAAGACTCATGAAACCTTTCTCACAGCTAAAAGGAAAAAATAGAGATGGCTCTTTTGTGGTTTTTTCGTCTTGGTCCTGGGAAACTCAAACTTTGTTGCTTTTCATTCTAATCAGATCAAGAACTCAGTTTTACTTGGAAGATGTGAAACTGTTGAAAACGAGTAGAAAAGTCTTCATAAAGGAGTTTGTCTGTTAACATCTGAATATAAGCATACTGTATTTTTATTTCAGGAGCTGGATGTAAGAATGTAGTCCAAGTAATCATAAAGTGGCCCTGATATGTCACCAGACATGAAGGAATCGTGTTGATTTCAAACACTGATAGCACTGACAGAAGTCCAGCCAGAACATTCACGTTTGAAAAGCGAAGTGTCGACCCACAAGTAAAGTTTACGTGGTCATTTAGTGTTTCGGTCAGAGGCTCCACCCATCATCTATCTCCCATCCAGGTGCCAGTTCCACTGAGCTGCACCTGAAACATTTCTGACACTAAATGTCTGACGTCACTAAACTTAAAAGGCTTCGTTATGATTCCCAGATATGACAAAGTGAGAAACAAAACCAGGATAAGTATAAGAGATGCTTTGAAACATGGCTGAAAGTGGAGAAGACTTTGAAGACTGACGCCGAAGCTGATCATTTTCTCCTGAACAGGTAAGACTCAGCTAAGTTTGGTTAATTTAATTCTACTTATTGTAAGCAGACGTTTCTAATGTTCTCTACAGTGGAAGAACGTTGTGCTTGTAGGTTCATGGAACGTTAGGTTCATCGAACTGACCTGGTAATAAACTGTATGAGAATAACAACGATGACTCCATATTACTAACATTTTTAAATCCAGGTTCAAAACCTTCCTCTTTTCATGTGCGTAGGAGTAAACTCTTCTCAATCTTGTCTTTTAAATGCATTTTTTGTTTCTTTATCTTAATGTCTATTTTAATTTTAATGTATGGTTTTAATATAATTGATGTATTGATTTCACTCTGGAAATGCATTTTAAAGCCACATTTCATCTCTGATTATTTTAATGTCTTTTACCCTTTTTTGTTTTCTTCTGTGATCTTTTCGATGCCTCTGTAAAGCACTTTGAGTGTGTATGAATAGTGCTACACAAATAAACTTGCCTTTCCTAACATTAGGAATGTATTCTGCTGAGATGCTGTGAGCACAACGTGGCTGTTTGATTCATAACAGAAACATCACATCAGTCAAATGAGTCCTCTGTCACTATACTATCACATAGTCGAATGGGGTGGACTATTCACGTCAAGAGTGATGAGCAAGTCGACCAATATGACCTTTGATAATGTTAGTTATTTGTCAGTTGTCTCAGTCTTTTCTGACAGAACTGATGAAGTTACTATAGAAATGATTGAATAAGTCCAGTTGAAGCATAAAGATAATTAACAGATGATAAACTTTCCGTGTCGGACTCGTCGTTTGTTTGTTTGTATGAATGTCAGCGACTTTACGCAAAAACTACTGGACCGATTTCCATGAAATTTTCAGGAAGGTGTGAGGTGGTCCAGAATAGATCCTATAAAATTTTGGTAAATGTAGGTCAAAGGTCAAGGTCACCAAAAATGTGTTTTGACAACGGTAAGCGATATGACAAATCAGGTAAAACGTTTGAGAGGGGCGGGGCTTGTTGTGCCTGGATGTGAATGCAGTACCAGTTTTGGCCACAAACCTATAAACGGCTCCTTTAAAGGACAAAATCTGAAAAGGACACATTAGATGCATGAGCTTGGAGTTTGTGTCTGTTCTCTCTGGGTACTCTGACTCCTCCCACCATCCAAACACGTGCCCTGATAGGTTCATCAGTTAATCTAAATCACCCATAGGTGTGAATGTGAGAGTGGTTGTTTGTCTCTGTATGTTCAGCCTTATGATGAACTGATCACATGACCAGGGTCAACCCCGCCTTCACCCATAAGTAGCTGGGATAGGCTCCAGTGACCCCTGTGACCCTAAGAGGATAAAGAAAATGAGTGAATGAATGAAGAGGTTTGAGCATCAGTTTTTTATTGACTGAGGTCAGCAGGTAGATTTTATTATTCCACCTGCATCTTTACAGGTTATTATCCTTCTCTGTCGTGTTTTAGTTTGGGTTCAGTTATTATCCAGGGTAAGTTCCAGCATCAAATAACTAGTTAATTATTTAGAAAGTTTAGTTTTCATTTGATGTTGCAAACTGTTGCTGCAATTTTTTAGAATATTTTACAGGAGACACTACATTTACTTCGAAGTGAATACCATCCTCACCCGCTCATGAATCAGTCATGACGCTGGAAAAGTGGAAAACAGAAAAAGCTTGATGTTTGTTTGTTTTTATACGACAACATGTGGAACAGTTTTTATAGCCACCGTGCCACTGGTTATTTGTCTGTAGTGATACAGATGATTTGGATGCTAGTCTTACACAATAATTAGCTGAGGCTTGATATATGGCTGAAACTATTATAAGCTTTATAATATTGTGTGAGATTCTCCAAACAAGTGGCTAAATTATTTGTAACCCATAAAGACGCAGCGCTGCTTTTGTGGCCGTTCACATCTGATTTTTTTTTTCCCTCTAAACTTAACCTTTTTGAAGCGATTTATTACCGTTTAGTGTAATATTATCCTCTGTGTTTTGCGTTTCAGTGAAAATCATGTATTTTGTTGAAAAAAGTGGCTGTTTCCACAAAGTACATCATCAGCTGAACAGAAAACAAGCACCTCCTTCCACTGACATTTATCAGAGTTTTCCTGGTGAATCAATGCTGTAGAAGATGATGGTGTTTCTGCGTTCACTACGGAGCCTCTGAATGGGTGATATCTGACGACCGTGAACAGATGATAAACTGCATTTTACATCAGTTATGTACATGTATTGATAGGATTAGGATCAACAGGTGTTAAATAGTTCAGATCAGTAGCTGACTTGATGTTTGGGTCTTTATGGCTTCATTCTAGTCATCAGTGTCAGTATCGTTAGCCTGGAAATATAAACTCCAATTCACCTAAATATTATCTCAGGCTTTTGGTTTTGTACAATCTTCTTATCCCATAAAGACCCAGCGTTACTTTTGTGTCAGTCCCCGAATACATTTTTCTCTATATTTAGTGATTTTTCACCCTTTATTAAGACATTATCCTCTGTGTGGATTTTCACTGAACATCGGGTATCTTCCTGTATTCAATTTTGTGATCATGTTCATAAAATCTCACATTTAAGTTTAGTTATTATATCCCAAACAGACATCTGAAGAAAAAGTGACTTTTTCAGTAAATACCATCACCATTTGAACATAAATCCAGTGTGTCCATTCACTGTTATTTATCAAACTGTGTGGTTTTTACCGGTGACTCAATGTTGTAGAAGATTCCACGTTCACTGCGGAGCCTCTGAACGTCTGAATGGCTCACATCTGAGCACCATGAAAAGATGACAAATTGTGTTTTACACCAATTATTTACATGTATTGATAGAATGAATGGATCAGAAGTTATTAAGTATTTTAGGTCTGTAGATGGTTTTGGTCGTCAGCGGCTGTTTGGGTCTTTATGGGTTAAACACAGATTTCACCTCGTTCAGAATTTGTTATCTTTTGTCAGCGTACGTTTTCATGCCTTTCTGCGTGGGTGTCAAAGAAATACACGAAGGAGCCTCTTGAGTTTCCATTAAACACTGATGTGCTGCGTCCATTGTGCACTTCATTTTTCTGTTGAGCCACTTTAGAGTTCAAATGATCCCATCTGCTTGAGTGTTGTGTCTTTAATGGGGAAGATTTCAAAACATAATACATTACTGAGATATGAAAAATCAACTGGAAGAAGTAAAAAATGAAAAGGTCAACAAATACGAGGCTCCGCTCAGACCTGGCAACCCGAGCGATGTGACCACAGTTGGACAGCTCTAACGTTATGTGAGTATTCATTCAGGTGTGGGACGGGACTGAAGGACTGTGTCCTCAGCTGATGTCCTCTGTATAAGTGAAGCTCAGAGCACCAGGCACATCATACTGAAGCATATCAACTATGTCTGAAAGCTTTGGAGCATCTATAAAGAAGAGTGTTTCACATGTGTAGAGCAGCCTGGGCCCTCTGGAACATTACACTAGAACAACGCTCTGCCATATTTGGATCTCAATGAGGACAAATAAATATCTGCAATTTGCATAATCCCCATCTACACTTTCTGCATTTGTCATTCATGTAATATTCATTTAACGACCATAACGGTTAAAAGTTCATTCCTCTTACAGACTAGAAAACATCCCACATTAGAAGCTGTGTACTAGTCTGTGAGCTGCAAATTAGTCACATTTGTAAAGAAATTACAAAGATAGCCTGTTAAACTTGAAATAAATGCTAAATAAGTTTAACTCATAACGAACCAATGTTACATATGTGGCAGTTTCAAAAGCGTTTTTGCTCTATATTTAAATTTTCTTATGCGATTGATCATTTATTATATTGCGCTCTGCATTTTGCGGTTCTTCAGTGAAAATCAATTCATTTCTCATATTTAATTTACTGATCATGTAGACGTTCTTAAAAGCTCAGAAAAAAGTTGAGGGTTGTTATATTAGAAACAAAGAAAACTGAATAAAAAGTGACTTTTTGAGCAAATATATCAGTAACTGAACATAAACCAAGCGTCTCCATCCACTGTGCTTTGTCGAACTCCATGGGTTTGATTGGTGAATCAGTCATAGATGACAAAGTTTCCATGGTAACGACGGAGCCTCGTGGGTCATATCTGATGACCATAAAAAGACAACAAACTGCATTTCACACCAATTATTTACATATATTGATTGGATTAGTGGCTCAGAAGTGATTAAACATTGTATATCAGTAGATGCTATGGGTCGTCGGTGGCTGTTTGTGTTTTTATGGGTTAAATATTTCCAAAAACAGCAGGTAAGTGACATGAGATGAATTCAACTGCCAGGTTTGGGTTCATAAATGACCATTTTAAATGGATCGCTCAGGCCGCATGTGGATTCCAGGTCTGAACAGGACTTGAGTGTAGCTGTTATTCCTGGTGGGTTTCTATCCCAATAACAGATTCCATTAAACTGTTTAAGCCACATACCTGCAGATGCTAAATTCAGGGGGAAACTAAGTGCAGGGCTCCGTTTGCGTATTCACTAAAGTCGAGCTTTAATGCAGCTGAGAAACGACATGATCCGACACAGCGTTGGTTCACCCCCACAGGTGTTTTCACTTATTTTAGTTGAGCAGAACTCATTTCCACTCTCCACTGTGCGTAGGCCATACATGATTGATGTCTCACCAAAGTTCTTGTTAGTCTTGTCATACACTATATTCTGTTTTGTAAGCTCATTAAAGATTGAAAACCTTTGGTTTGGGTAACAGGTTTGGTGACTTTAGGTAATTCTAGGTGAATTTGTGCCTTGAAACTGAAGAGAAGTTTGATTAGAGTGGATAAAACACCTGTGTGCCAGACTTTAACAGGAACTATGGGAAATAAAAGTGGTGCATGTTATGATATTAATTTACGAATTACTGAAGTAAAGGATATAAGTAACAACACTGCAGGGTATAGGATTTACAGTTTTACTCCCCAACTCCTCTTTGCTTTATGGCCTTCATAGCCAGCATTCTTCTACTCTTGATAGCCGTAGTATGTGTATGCATCACATAGCAACAATAGCAGAATGTCCACAAAAATACTCTATTGTGTCTGGATTCCTGGGTCTCATTCTTCATCTCTGAGATCTGAGTTGCCCTGGGTTCGTCCAGTCTAGTAGGAGGAGCTCTGCTGTAAATCAACGCTTTACCCAACGACAGCGTGGTGAGTGTGGTGGGAGCCAAGGAGTTTGAACTTCACTTCTCCAGCCGGGTGTCTGGAACAAGCCCAGCTACTGAGAGAGCGCCGAACAAGAGAGCTCTACTTCAAGTGGAAAGTATTTTAGCCTACAGACCCATCTGCTTTTACTTTGATTCCACATCTAAATAGATAGTGTCTACTGCATGTGGACGATTATGTGTTTTACACTGCGTCTCACTTCAAAAACATTGATGTTATGGAGATTTTCTCTCATCATTATGAGCTGTTCACTATGCACAGTCCACTCATATCTTGCAGTAACACACTCAGAGTCTCATAACATTTATGGCTCATAATTGCAAGACTTTTTACTGCTTATAGGAAACTATTAACTTTGAAACTTGAAACTCAGATGAAAATGTCATTGATATCTCCAGAAATTGCTTGCTTGTTCCTCAGAGCCCCCTGCATATAAATAGAGTTTAGTGCTGCCGTAAAAATAATCCACATAAGGACTGACGTTTAATCTAACACATGATGCCTTCACATATGGATTATGTTAAATAGTTTAAATGTATGTTTAATGGATTAAAAGTATAAACGTACGCCTGTTTATGTGCGTATGCGCATGTGAATGGGACGACGCTTATGTTCACATTCATTGCAAATAATTTTTACAATCAGTGTCCTACGACCAAGGTAATGAAACTTTAAGAAATGCTGAAAGTGTCATATTTGTCCTTCGGGTGGAATAACATTAGCTCATTAGTTCTGTTGGTTTGTTAACAACATCATATTCTGTTTTCAACACTTCTGTTGTGATTATTATGCTGATGATGGATGTGATGTATGTGTCCCACAGTGTTACAGCTCCATTTCAGTTCAATTCAGTTTGATTTATATAGAGTCCATCACAATACATGAAGGCCTTAGATAGACTACAGAGGGAGGAAGGAGAGAGGAGAAGAGGAGAGAGGGAAGAGGAGAGGACAGGAGAAGAGGAGAGGAGGAGAGAGGGAAGAGGGGAGAGG
>JAPTYQ010000006.1:30640667-30661156 GCA_029814465.1 Ostorhinchus cyanosoma | reverse complement strand
GTATGGATGGCCATTAGCCTCATGCAGGGCAAGAGCAGGTCAGATTTCTACCTAATTAGTTTGCAGAAAGGCTTTTCCTATTAGCTTAACTACCACTAGCTGCATTGTGAGACCGAACAATGACTCATAATGGATGTGATGTTACTCATCCAGCAACAGTACAACCCCCGACTGACACAAGTCCACGGTCATGCAAAGACATGTAAAGTGGAACTGTTAGCATCAGACAAAGACGTGCAGAGTGAAATCTGTGCACATAGATCTTCAGATCACTTTCATCTGAATAACTGCCAGCAGATCCATGTCTGACTGCCTTTGGACACTGATCTCATGAAATGGTGTTGTATGTCACAGCAGTTCTTATGGCGTTTGGCGTTACAGTACGTACGCCTTTTTGACCTTTAGCGAGTTATACTTTCTCTTTAGGAAAACGTACCCGTAATCTTTCCTGGTCTGTGTTTTAGCTGTTTTTATCTGTTTTACTTGCGTTCTGCTTTAACTGCTTAACTTTGAACATGATTGAACATGTTTTCTTGATAAAAACCCAAATCCCTTCAGTTTAGTATCTGTCATTGTTCTGACAAAAACAGTGCTTTGATTCATTCCATGTTTTCTTTTCTGTCTGTTTTAGTCACATGATCCACGCAGGAGTTAGGACTGGACTGTATGACCATTGTTTTTGATGACTTTTGATGGTTTAATAATTTTTTCCGTGACTGTATCTATCCATCCATCCATGAAAAAAGTTAAACCTGAGACACAAAACATTGCATGACAAAGTAAAGTAAACAGCATAAGGGGAACTAAACAGCAGGCCTTTCGTGCATACTCTGACCACAGCCTCTGTGTATGCCAACCAAAGGTAGCATTCATGCAAACAAAATTAACAACTGCTTTAACACTTGAGTGAAAATGCCAACAAGGCCTCGTGGGATTTACAATCCTTAAATTGCACCCTCAGTTTATTTGCGGCCTCTGACTGGTTGTCCCTCTGATTATGCAGGTGAATTTAATTGAAAACATCAGAGCAGTTGCAAAGCCTGTATTTTATGGGCTGTATTGCTCTCACGCCATCCCCAAGGTCATTGTACTCGCCATAGAAGCGGTTTGCACAAGAGAGTGAATCTGGCCTGAAAATAAAAATGGATAGACAGATGGTTTCAGAGTCACTGTCACTTAATAACACCCAGAAGTTCGCTTTTTTGCTGTGACGTGTTAATATTTTTCTCCTCTCAGATATCTGCGTCTTTAAAAAAAAAAAAATTCCACTTGACAGTTCTGGTGTTTATCCTCAAATAAAAGCATCCAAATTGAAAAGGAATTGAAGCAGCATTTATGCCACGAGTGATTAATCATAAAAATACAGCAGCAGTCAAAAAATCATTATAGAGAAATGTGAAGCTCTCCTCTAAACAGTGCCTCTCACACAAATCAATTTTACTTACCCTTTTGGTAAAAACTTTTCAAAGGGTGAATTTATCATTACTCACAGAACAACAGTCAATTAAGGAAAAGACTATAAACATGTAAACATTTCACTGTTGACACAGAATCCAAGGATACAATATGATGATGAATGGCCTGTTTCTTTAAGACACCAGTGATTAAACCACCAACTGGCACATTAAAGACAGTATAAAAATGATTTCCATATGCCCTATTATGTCAAATTTGAGTGGTGATTGTAATTCCCATGGAATAAGGATGCAGGCAGCTCGGATTTGCCATGTTTTTTGGCTCTCTCCGTTTCACTCCAGTACTTTTGTTTGCTGCTTCAGACAACAGAGGACTGTGTGGATGAGGATGAATTCCCACCCAGCATCTGGAAGCACGTTTAATGGCCGTTAAAAAACAAGATACCGGTAAATTATTCCCTAAAATGACATGGGAAGGGAGGGGAACACTGTGGTTTGGGTCTCACGCTTCCTTCACATGCTTTCGCTGGGTTTGTGACACGCAGTACGTTCACAGAGGAGACCCCGCCTGAGACCTTTAAAATTTAATTTGACCTTGTTCTTGTTCATTGGCAGCACCGCATTTGCATTCTTCTATGTGAGAAATGTCGATCCCTGAGCGAGAACAGAGCGAGTCTGACGACTAAAACGGTTGAACTGGTGAAAGTCCTGAATCCCAGTGCTGTTTATCATATTACCATGCTCCAACATGAGATAATTAGGCATTACGATCTCATTTAACCCATGAAGACCCCAAAAAACCCACTGCTGACCAAAGTCACCTACCAATATGAACTGTTTATTAACTTCTGACCCACTAAAGCCATTTATCTATTTCAATAATTGATGTAAAATACAGTTCTTCATCTTTTCATGGTCATCAGATATGACCCATTTGGACGTTCAGAGGCTCCGTAGTTACCGTGGAAACACCGTCATTTTTTTACAACATTGATTCATCAGTAAAACCCATGGAGTTGGATCCATGACAGTGGATGGACACACAGGGTTTATGTCCAGTTAATGATATTTTTTGTTGAAAAAGTCACATTTTCTTAATATTCCTCTGTTTCTGTTATTATGGCAACATTAATCTGAGCTTTTATGAACATTTACATGATCAGTGAAGTAAATATGAGAAAATACCTGATTTTTATTGAAGAAATGCAAAATACAGAGGGTAATATTTGAATAAATAGTGATAAATCACTTAAGAAAGGTTAAATCAAGAGGAAAATTCATTTGGGAACTCCCCGAAAAGTAACACTGGGTCTTTATGGGTTAATAAGCATTAAGTGCCGTTACCATGGTATGCAAATCTGGCAAGCAACTGTACATAATTTCCCTTACCTCCACTCTGAAAAACAAATTCAACTCTCAGCACCAGCAGGGTGTTTTTGTGGCCCATGAATAATGTGGAGGTCAAAGGTACCGGAGCTAGAGGATGTTGAGTCAGTCACTCTTTTTTACATGGTAAGTCAAAACATACCCTTTCAATTATTCACTCACTAAAGTGGAACTGAAGTAGCTGGCCAAACACTGAAATATTCAGCTATGAAATGTTGCTAAAAGCAACAGCTTTATTACATTTACATTTCTGTGACTTTAGTACCTGCCCCAACCCATTGGGTCAGTTAGAAGTCAATCTCAACTAAGTTTGTTTATGCAATTTAAGGCTTGCATATTTTCTTTCAGTGGAAAATCTTTAATCCAAACTTGAACTGTCCACTCTTGGACTTTTTCAAAGTTTATTATTTTGAGATGGAAATGGTGGGTTTTAGACCCTCGTTATGTTTGTTTGTGATGCTGCACACAGCTTGTCCAGCATTATGTTGGAAAACCTTTGGCAGGAGGATCAAAAGACAGGCACACATCTAGCTGTCAAATAATCTGTAACGTATCGATTTGTTGATGAAGAGAGACACGAACATCATCATGTTAAATCTGGTTGTTTGATCTGGAGGCTGCAGTAGTCAGACAGGTAGCTGACACACACAGGCCGGAGAAAATTGCCGATGACGACGAGACGACAACAGTGATGATGATGTCGATGCTAATGATGCTAATTATGATCACGACCCATTAAAGGATGAGAGTTTTGCCAGAGGAAAACAATACATTTGGGTTCCATTGGACTTCCCCATCCAGTTTCCTCGATTCATTCTGCAGTAATTATAGAAAAAAAAACAACTCCTACATTTGGAGACCATGTGCACTTCTCTAACATCCCTGATTGAAACAAATGAGGCAAATAATTGGAAGTGTGGTCAGTTTACTGGGGTGAGGTCTGTCTCAAGGCCTTTCACATCTCAAAACAAACGACTGTATTTACACTATTTGATTTCCAGAGATCGCAATCAAAGTAACAGACAGAACCCAACAACCTCCCTATTAATGATTAATAATACTCAAAACAGACAACCAAACAGAATCACTGATGGAGAATTATTAGTTCCACCGAGGAGTTGTGTTTTTGTTCCAGTTAGTTCGTTTATTTGTTGGTCTAACTGTCAGCAGGAATGCATTAAAATGAATAAAACTATTTTTGTTCAACTTGTTGGACGGGTCGGACTTCCACGAAGGACAAACCCATTGTGTATCCACAGAAAAATTGAGGAACCTGTAAGTTTTCCCCCTTTTGCTAACATCACTTCCTAGTTGTTTTTGGTTGTGTCAGAGGGTATGCACTAGACTTCTGGTTTGGTGCTTTACTGGTTTGATGTAGTTTGTACTTTAGCACTACACTACATTTCTCAAATTGTCATGTAAACCCTTCCTGTTTGGTTTTGTAATTATTCTCTAAACAGTGTGTACAAACCATGTAATGCATTACCTGTGCAAGCCACATAACTATCTCCAAATCCTAAGTTTGTCTCTCTAGAATAAATATTTCTGTCCAAGAACATGTCAGAGGCGTCAGGATAACAGACCCCTGTGCACTGTCCACCAGCGCCCATGTGACCGCGGCCTCTGGAGTCTCCAGTGGCTGACAATGATCGCAAATGCACAAGTTTGTACTTTTTCTGCAAGGCATTCAAAGTGCAAAGCTACAGATTTCTGAGCATATGGGTTCACACCGACATCTTTACAGTTTGCAGATAGAACGTATCACTGTGACACAGAGAAGACGAGCCTGAACGTACACTACTGTGCAAAAGTCTGAGACCATCTTTGTGTGAGTTCTTTGACACTTTTTTGTGAATTTACATATTTATATGTGTGTATTTACATATTTACATGTTAAATAATGAAGTACAAATACTTTACCTTATTTAAGTAGAAATTTGTGTTATCTATATTTTACTGGAGTACTTATTTTTTTACTTCTACTCCTTACATTTTCACATATTTATCTGTACTTTTTTCAAAAACAGCCTCCTTACTCTTATTTCATTACCGGCTTGCCATCGTTCAAATAACAAAAATATCCAGATAAATGGCGCCATCTGGATAAAGTCAATTTAATTGTAGTTGGGTGAGAAGTATAAACATGTACCATTCTGACACCCCATTGGTTTGTCAGATCCATCGCACCAGACTTTTTGCACCATTCCAATACTTGTATTCAATTACTCATCATATCTTCTGCTCGGTGAAACACCCGTTAATGTTCAGTCGCACATATATGGTTCATTGGACTAAAATGCATTCATTTTCAGTGGGCTTATCTGAAACAGGCACCTAGTTCATCCCAAATGTTTCAACATTAACATTTTAATATAACATTACAGTCCTTTTGGCCTTTAGAAAACTGTTTTTTGGGGAGGTGGGGTGGTGCACTATGAGCCCCTGTGGGTGTGGCCTAAGCTTCTGTCCTAATGGCATTTTTCTCCTCTTACATTTACTTTTGTGCTTTAAGTGGTTTTGAAACCAGTACGTTTACACTTTTACTTGAGTAAAAAGCTTGAGTTGTCTTTTTAAACCCTAGTATCTATATTTCCACCTGAGGAATGACTGAATACTTTTGACACCTCTGTTTATTTCTTTGTTTCTTTATTATGAAAAATGCAGGAAATGTCTGCAAAATATTCAAAACACACAAGAAAAATCTGAACTAAATGGATTCTACAGACAAAGGTCAATATTGCACATGAACTGCATTTACATTTATTACATCTATACAACCCATACCAGACTTCCTTTAGATCATCCCAGAATGTGACTTGAACTTGCGCCTTATGGCACAAGCATGTTTACCACACAAGAGCTTTTCTATTGTAGATATTTGAACTTAAATCTAATTTTAATATTACTTACATATTTCCATTATATTCTGGTTGTATGACTCTTGATACTGAGACTGAGAAATGCCTATGTATGCAATTTTGATAAAAACAACACATGACACAGTTGTAAAAAAAAAAAATCAAAGTGGTAGATTAGTGCTTTAAAAAACAATACAAGGTATTTTTGTATTTGTGAGAACGAAGTTTATATAGTGGTTCAACTATTTTGCATGTAACGTGCTGATTGATGTGTAGAGGTTTTGCAGGGTAGATTAAACCTACATTTTTATCAGTATGGCATTAGAAAGTAAAGAAGAAGCAGAATCTTTGTCAGTATATTACACATGTGGACATGCAACACATACTGAAACTGAGCCTCTGTGTTTCATCACTAGCTGAATATGCAGAAACATACCTCACACTGCAGACTAGAAACATTTGGCTGCCAAATGGGGGGTTAAGCGCATTGCCCAAGGGCACATCAGCCGCTAATTTCTCTTGAAAGGATGTAGGCAACAGAAAATAAAAAATAAATTGCATGAATGAATGAGAAGTTCATTTTATGTTATATACAAGTAACAAATTCGCCTGTGATCTAAGACATGAACTGCAGCAGAAACCCTGTGAGAAGCTGACATTTGTTCATAGGGTTTTAGTGACATCTTCAGGAAGCTGGTCGTAATGCAGTTTAGCTCCTGGACGGAGTTTAGTGCACGTCAGCACTGCACGACGTGGAAGATGGAGCGGGGGGAGGAGACCTAACAGTGATGCGACTTTCAAGGTATTATCCTTCAAAATAAAATCACGCATTAACAAAAGACGCATCCTAACCCTCGTTCGGATAATGACAGACAAAAAAACAAACAATAGCTGTCGTAATAATAGATTTGATCAATGGTTTTCCTTCTTAAGTCCTACTCTGTGCTTTTAAACAGAATAAAAAAATAAGACTGACTTTTATTTTGAAGGGATACAACTAAAGCTGCTGGCTGGCTGGATGCAGGGATTTTCTGGCTGAATTCTATGGAAGAAAACAGATAACGTGATATTGTACGAGAGGCAATCATGGCTGTAGCGGTGAACGGCATCAATTAAAAGCAACGGCATTGGAATTGTTTGACATTTTGTCGTGGCCGTTGGTAAAAGTCGTGTTTTTTTCCTTTCCGGCTGGACTCAGGTTGCTATAGTGGTGAGGAAGCTAGCTGTCAGTGGTAGCGCATTAGCCAGCCACGTTAGCATCAATGTAAGCAACCTGCTGTTTTATGACCCAAACGCTCTGGTACTGTACATATGCTGCTCTGCAGGCGTGATCCTGTCTTTACTTGTCAGTGTTTGGTGTTGTCTTGCAGAGATTTCATGATGGCAGACAGTATCATGAGCAAAGCTGCTACCATGGAGATCCCCATTAACAGCAATGGAGACACAGGGACCCTGGCAGAGGATGACAGCCTGGAGCAGGTCAGATGGTGGCATTTTCCCCTGCTTCTCTAACACTGGATTTAGAGATGCTCAATATAATCATGCTGTGTTCCCTTGGTGGATGCATGTGTCATACATGTGTTTGACAGTAGAGTCTAGGACCAGGCCAGGAAGGCCAACTTATCTAACCATGCACAGGCCTGCAGCTCTATGGGCACTAGCATCATCAGTGCCATGAAACTAGGGATGGTGACTTCTGCAGGAAATAAAAATGACACAGATCGCTGAGTGAAATGAGAAGTAGACTAAAAAAAACCAAACCAAAATAAAAGCAGTCATGTTGCATTATTTTACACACACTGAATATTACAACTGCATTGAAAAAGTTGCACGGCTGTAGGTGTTTGTTATTGTTTTGTGCAAGGATTTTTATGTGTGGTTCTAAATCTGAACATTTCTCAGCACACTTCATTTGGATCACTCACACTCACTGTACTGGGACACCTCTGTAGTTTTTCCTTTAACTCTTCACCCTTCTATTTGTGGAGAATCCAAGCTACATTATTTATGCTTTGACTTTGGGTTCTAGAAATCTGTAGACGAGGGCTCATATCTGATGTAGGTAATTGTATCTCCAGATAACATATCGCTGTATACGCCACGGCACATACAGGCAGGTTGGAGGCCTTGTGCTGCTGAAAAATATGCCATTCTGTGTCCTTTCATTCTGTGTTTGTGTTGTCCGTAGGCCAATATCCTGCTTGTATTGGTTTTGTGCCGTAAAGAGTTTCATTTGTGTGGAATAAACCATAAATCGCAGCATGAAAAGATGGATGGTTCTCTGTTAATAATCAATAATCATCGTCATAGAGCAGAGTGTTGTATTAAATTCACAGCCTGACCAAAGTTAACTTAAGTGTATTAGCCAAGCTCAGCAAATAGTTTGGATCTTTCCATTGGGCATTTACTGCAGTGTTTCATGTTTCAGATGGAAACAAGTTCTGACTGATGCTGTGAGTCGCTTCTCAATTCTTAAACAACCATCAGTTTGTAGAAAACAAAAAGACTGGACTGTGTTTCAATGAAAAAAGGCCATGTGATCTGATGAGTCCAGACTTCCATGAGAGAAGTAATGGCAGATGAAATGATTACCCATCATGCCTAGTGCCTACAGTACCAGCCTGTGTTTGCAGTGCTATGATCGGGGGCTGCTTCAGTTGGTCAGGTCTAGTATTAGCAGCATTATGCATCCAGAAAATGATGGAAATAAATGTTGTGGCATTAAATAAGCTTATTGCAATGATGCCAAGGCGAATGTGTGTTATAGTCCATGCTTATGTGGTCCAACCAAAAAATGAAAGGTACTGGAGTGTGGGACGTTTTTGGCCAGGCTGTTCATATGTTAGCGCTGTACTGTAGCACTTACAAGTGAAGCTCTCTATGGCTACGTTCACACTGCAGGTCTTTATGCGCAATTCAGTTTTTTGGGTGAAATGGGATGTTTTGTGTTCTTGTTCATATTACACATTAAATGCGACTTCTGTCAGTTTTGAGTATGAACTGAATGCGACGCTGAAGTGACTTGCATTTGCAAAACGGAGGTTCTGACATAATATGTGATGGCGTAGGCACGCGCTGTGTTTACGGAAGTAAAGATGTTTTTCCTTATGCTCCTCCTCCTGGGACACACAATTGTGACTTTTGTTGCATTTCAATAATGTAAAGATCGGATAAATGCGGGCTGGGTGGGATTTGAAAGAATGAGATTTCTGCTGTTCAGACTGTCTTTAACAGATCGGATACAGGTCACATATGGACAAAACAATCGGATTTGGGCCACATTTGCCTGCAGTCTGAACGTAGCCTATGTATCTCAATCTGTATTTTAAAAAACACTAACAGGCATATTCTCAATTTCACATCACGTCTTCCTGTCCATGTAGCAGCTGATGTCATGTGCTGAATGTTTTCTAAACCATAATGTATATTAAATCCCACAGGATTTACAGCAGGTGATGGTTTCTGGACCCAACCTGAATGAAACCAGCATCGTCTCAGGAGGTTACGGCGGACCTGCCGGGGGCATTATCCCAACCAGCAGCATTAAAGGTACTGCTGCCTCCATCCCCTCCTCTTTCTACTCTGTTGTTTAAATTTTACAGTTTATCTGCAGTTTACTCTGCAAAGAAAGGAGCAATAGGTAGAGTTGCTGTACCTTTGTAAATAACACCTATCATTTTGAATGTGTTTCATATGGTTGTTGCTCTATACAAATGAACCTGCAGTTAATTTGCTAAGTGCTGACAATTCTGGCTCCAAACAGCTTCTGTTCAGCCCATTTTCTGTCTCCAAGCACCGCCTCAAGCCATCTGTCTGAGTAGATTGCAGTCTGCCATGAGCAGTGCCAGAGATCTGACAATACCGACTGGAATCCTTCAGTCTCTGACAGAGGTCAACTCGCGGTGCCCCTTTAAGAAACCATACAGAGATCCTAGCTGTCTTGTATTTTAATGTGACACTAGAGAGCTGGGGGTTCATATTCCACACATCCATATCTCATAGGGCCAGCGATTCGCTTCAACCCTGAGTATTTGGACAGAAGACGAGCCCCGGGACAAGGTGGCTGTGTATTGAAGACCCATTTATTTATTTGTTTTACTAATTGAACCTTTATGTGTTTGTCTGTCTTGGATCTTTAAAAGAGATGTTGGTATTGCTTGACCAAGGGAATTGTTTGCCGTTTTGCTTGTACTTCTTCAACTCACAGCCTCTTTAGGAAAAGTTCTGCCGCCTTTCAGAATTAGGAATGCACTAACTCCATACTATAGGGCTGTTTGCCAAAAAATGCTAGATCTAAAAAGGATGTTCTTCCTGTCTTGTTCTGTTGTGTAAAATGCACTTTGGATGACTGTTCTGGCATTGCTTGGTTCCGACCATTCATTCCATCCTCAGTTCATTTGCATCTTTTTTGAATAAATCCTTCCATTCTGCACACGATACCTGCATGATTTACTCTTATAATGTGCTTTCCTCTACAGTGCACATTTTCTTTTGAGCCTAAATACTCTGTCTGCATATTCCGTTGTCACTTCCTCCCATCCTCACACATTCTCATCGTCATCATGCCCATTACAGACATCCGCATGAAATCCAGAGGTGTTAGCTTGCCTCGCAGCCAGTCTGCGGCCAGCCGAATTGCCCAACACGCAGACGAACATCCAGGTATCACCAGGCTCATCACCTCTACGTTTCACTGTCCCTGCTCACTGGTATCATCCATCTTATTTCTGTTAAATTCTTGACTTGTAAACTTTCATGTGACGCTGCCTTTTTTTTTGCTTTGGTTTCCAGGATCCTCCAACCACAACGCCAGTAACTCAACTGAGGAAGTTTCTCGTGGTGTGGCGGTGGAAAAACTGGACAGTGTAAAGAAGTGGGGCATAAACACATACAAGGTGTGTGTAAACACTGGCTTTAAAAATCACACAAGGCCCATAAAATCAATTAGAGTTTTTCTGCTTTAGATGCACCATAATATGCCATCTGTTATTTTTATGTTTTAGAAAACTAATATATTTTTCTCGGAGAGGGCCCTTTGGACAACCTCTTCTTTTGCTTTCTTGAAAAGACTCCCCTCAGACTTTTTGAAAGTTCTTTGTTTTACTGTTTCTTTTTAGATTTGTTTCTAGCTGGATTCAATATAATCGGTCTGTGTTTTTGTTCTCAATGCTGCAGTGTACCAAGCAGATGTTCTCGGAGCGCTTTGGCAGAGGTTCACGAACAGTAGACCTTGAACTGGAGGCTCAGATTGATGTGTTGAGAGAGACCAAGTACAAGTATGAAAACATCCTAAGACTAGCTACTGCACTCACCAGTCACTTTCAAAGCATGGTGCAGACACAGCAGGCTTTAGGAGACACCTTCACTGACCTCAGCCAGAAGTCCCCAGAGTTGCAGGTAGAGTATTGTCGACAACCCGGTGTGACGCGAGAGCCCCTGCGCCTGGAAATGCAGTCAGTACATAAAAACTACTGTGTTTCCCTGCAGGACGAGTTTGGGTACAATGCAGAAACACAAAAACTGTTATGCAAGAACGGCGAAGCTCTGCTCGGTGCCATCAACTTTTTTGTGTCCAGCGTCAACACCCTGGTCTACAAAACAATGGAGGATACTCTGATGACCATTAAGCTGTATGAAAATGCAAGGTGACAAACAGTGCTTTACAAGTTTAGGAAGAGAGTTTGAATCCACGGTGAGTTATTGTCTGGAAAATGACCGGGTCTTGAACATTTCTCCGGCAGACTAGAATTCGATGCCTACCGTTCTGACCTGGAAGAGCTGAGTTTGGGTCCGAGGGACGCCGCGGCCATGGTACGCATCGAGATGGCCCAGCACGAGTACCAAGTCTACAGAGATAAATACGAACGGCTGCGCAGCGACGTCACCATTAAACTCAAGTTCCTGGAGGAAAATAAGGTTTGTGGCTCCTCATCATTTTTTTTTATTGCAGGAGAACAGAAAGACGGGAACGAATACCCTATTATCGTGGAGGAACAGTGTGTGCGTTTATTTATAGGACAGTAAAAAAAAAGGACTTTTATAACAGTGCTCATAATAGTTATAACTAAAGCAATAACAATGAAAACCATCAGTTTTTGAGTGAAGAATTGTTTGGTAAAATAAGAAAAAGAAGAGGAAGTAGAAGGAAACAAGCAGAAAGTGAGGAACAATAATCTGAAAGTCTGAGCGTCCTGACACCCAGCAGTGCATTTTTGTCCTCAGTAGGGGACACGAGTTTCACAGCTTTACGTCAAACAAAACCAAAACTGCACCGCAAAGGACATTCCATTACAAAAAATACTAAATGTATCTGAAAAACCATTGCATTATGTTGTTTCCAATCAAGACCATTATTTAATGTAAAAAAAATAAAAAAAGTCCAAACTTTTACTTTCTTGGGTCTCAGGAGGTTAAGAAATCTATAAATATCTGATAATTGGAGAATCAGACCTCAGTGTAAAGTCTTCTCCATCACATCCCCATGGTTTTCAAAGGCGATAAGGTCTGGATACTGTGGTGACCAATCCACGAGTGAAAATGATCGTTCACGCTCCTTCATCCCCTCTTTCATAATCTGAGCCTGATGAACCCTAGCACCGTCGTCTTGGAATATGAAGAAAAACATCTATTATTCTTCATCCTGATTATTCAGGGAGGTGATGACATTATTTTATGAACATATTACGTCGCTGAACAAAGGTTCTGACCAACAGAGGCGACCCCAGGTCACAATACTGCCCCCACAGGCTTGTACTGTAGGCACTAGGCATGATGGGTAGCCATTTGTCTGAATTTCCTCTCACCCTGATGCGCCCATCACTCTGGACTCATCGGACCACATGACCTAATTCAGTTCCTCCGTGGTCCACTGCTGATGCCGTTTTTGCGATTATCCTCCCTGATAGATGGTTTTCTTAAGGCTACAGAGCTGTTTAGTCCCAATCCCTAGAGGTTTTAACCCAGTTTTAGCTTAGGTGTCTTGTTGGCTTGATACAGGCCAGACATTTAACTCTTCTGAAACAGGCTTTCATCTTTTCCACGACCACGGGATCTGTTGTCTTACATGGAAACTACTCACTGCATCAGTTAGAGTAAAAGCTGAAACATATGAAGCACTGCATTAATTATCCAATGGAAGACTCAAACCTATTTGCTTACTTATATCCAGGTGGGTCTTTTTGACCTGGGTTCAACTATAGTGCTCTGATACATATAGAGCAGGGGTCTCAAACAAAGGTTCCAATCCAGCCAGTGGGATGAATTTACAAAGTGCAAAAATTCCACAGTTAAAGCTGTCAAACTCATTTAGTTCCAGTTCCACGTACAAACCAATGTGATCTGAAGTAAAATAACAGCATAATAACCGACAAAAAATAATGACTCTTTATTTTCTTCTTGGATTGATGTGAAAAAATATTACATTATGCCTGTAAATAATGACAACTTCACATTTTTGTCTTTGTTTTAGAGCAAAAAATAACATTAAATTATGAAAACATTGACATTTACAACCTATCATTTAACAATAAAATGTACAATAAAACAACCTGAACGAATATGAACAACCTGAAATGTCTAAAGAAAATTAAGCACAATTTTAACTATTTTCTGCCTGTTTTAAATGTTAAGTGTTTCATGTCTTTGTAGATCCGATCCATAACGCACACGTAGAAATGATAAGTTGAGACATAATATTGTTAAAATTGCACTTATTTTTCTTAAAGTTTTTTCATGTTATTCAGATCTTTTTTTGTTTGGATAGTTTTTAAAAGTATTTTCATAATTTAATGGGGGGGTTGCACTAAAACAGAAAAAAATGTGGACTTGTCGTTATTTCTAGGTTGTTATGCTGTTATTTTACTGGAGATGAAATGGGGTTGAATGTGGCCCCTGACAGAAAATGAGTTTGAGAGCCCTGATGTAAATGGATAAAAAAATTTAATAAAACATTTAATCATACCTTCCCTTTAGGCTTATTCTCTGGAAACTGATCCAAGCATCAAGTCAGTAGAATAGAATAGATTCTTATTGTCACCGTCAGAGGAACATTGAAAGTTCATTTAGCAGCTCTGGTCTTTTTAGCAGCAAAAACAATGAGTGCAAAAAGTACTGAAGAAAAATCACACAAAACACTGAGAAATGTACGACAACTACAAGATATAAGAGTGAATATACATATACTACTAAAGTACTACAAAAACTGGTCAAATAGACCAAAAGCTAACTCTATCCTACAGATGACAAATATAAGGACATATAGAGGCATTATAGGATATAAACGAGGTAATGAGGTGCATGTGTCTTGGACTGGGGCTGCTGGTGCTTCAGTCAGTCTCATTCTAACTCTACTCTTTTTAAAAGCCTCTTTTTCTTCTCTGTCTCTTGCAGGTGAAGGTGATGCACAAGCAGCTGCTTCTCTTCCATAATGCTATCTCCGCTTACTTTGCTGGCAACCAGCAGCAGTTGGAACAAACTCTTATACAGTTCAATGTAAAGTTAAAGCCTCCAGGATCAGACAAACCGTCCTGGCTGGAAGAGCAGTAAGAACGCTGCGGGTTTTGAGCCGTTTTAAGATGGTCAGTGAAGAACTCCACGGTTAAATGGGAAAGAAGGGTGTATACAGTAGGATCAATAGAGAGCAGTGACTAAGAGAAACACGACGGATCATTTTTTAATGTTTTTCAGTATCATATGACATAGAGCGTACAACAATTTCAGTTGTATTTTTGATTTTTGCCACAAAATAGCTACTTGTTACTTTCTTATTCTTTAGGCAGCACAATCATTACATGTATATCACTTCTGATTTATGTACAGAATAGTCTACTGTTGTGAATATATCCCTTGGCAGTTTTGCACATCCATTGTTTTGTTGTTTTGAATGTTGTCTGAAGCATCTTCTTTAATATTTCTAGTGTATCACATTAAAGGAATCCACAAAGCTGGGGTTGCAAAGTAGTGGCATACTGTTAAAAAGTTAACAAATATCTTCCAAAAGTTATTTTTCCTAAGTATGTATAATTGAATTGACATGTTGTTGGGAATAAGACACAGTGTAATCTTTCATTTTTAAAGTTATCTCACTATGTTTGTGATCTGGCTTTGTGGAACACCTGCCTGAATGGACGGTTTACTGTTTACATGCACAGAAAGCAAAATGTATAGAGATTATAGTCAATTTCTTGTAGCTCTGATACAATCCACGATTAATCTGACCTCCTGAAATGCGTTTAACGTCCCAAGACAAAAGTGGTGATTTTAATGAATCCAGCAAACCAACACCAATGATTTTGTCTTTGTTATTTTTATCCTTATTGTCTTTTTAGAGACAATAAAATACAAGCATCCTTATTTAGCAGCATCAAACCACGCCACCATCTGATCAGATAATATAATGCATCCACTTTTCCAATAGGAGGCGCCAATGTGCAACTGAAAAACTGCTTCCATGAACAGCAGCCAGCTGCAAATATTAAAACAGGAATACTGAATGGGTGCATTGGTTACATGTTTTACTACATGTGCTCCAAATGACAATTTTCATCATTACAGAATGTAAGTACATTTTTATTATTTGTGTTGTTTAATATGTAACACAGCTTTTGTTTTTGTAACCTTAGTTTAAGTTGTAGTCAGCTGGTTGTTTGTCTTGTTCTGCATTTCCAATAAAGTCTGCTGGATGTTTTGTTGGTCCTTGTCCTTGTTCCCCTTAGAGAAATAATCCTTAAAGCGTTTGTTTTATGCTCCAGATGGGGTTACTTTATGGGGTTAGCTCATTAGAGGAGTCTTGATTAATGAAATACCGTAAGAATCGAGGTCAATTTTGAGTCATCCAGGATGATTCAAACTACTGTGACTTCAGTGTAAACCTTTAGTAATACATGACTACATGGTTCCAGGGCCTTTACTTTGGTAAATCCATTGATATGCCTTCTTTTGTATCCTGATGCAGATTAAGGCATTTTAACCCTTGTGCATCCCTGATTTACTAGCAAAAAAAAGCTGAAAATAATCATAAATCAATATTTTATTCTCCTTTTTTCTGCACAAATCTCTCACATTTCTTCAGCTCTACTCAAAACTACCAAATATTCAATCCTTTTTCAGAATTTTAATTCTTTAAATGGCAATTTGATTATAAAATGTCCCTTTTTTTAATGAAGAAAAAACTAAATGAGATGTTTTTTATATAATGAATAGTAGGAAGGAGGCTGAGGCATTGCTGGTGATTCAAGTCTTGACTCATTAAAAAGTATCAACAACACTGATTTCACTGCATTAGTACATTTGCACTGGATTTTAAAAACTGGATTTCAATGTAAGTTGTAAGGTTTTTTTTTTGTTATGAAAAACTACTAATGGGCTAATACCAATCTTTGACATGTCCAAGACTCTAATCTAAAACAATATCCTTCCACTATTATATGGAAAATCTCATATTCTGTGTTGCATTTTTTAAAGAAAAACAAGTGGCATGTGTTCAAACTGGGGTTTAAAGGGTTAAATTCCTGAACGTTTAGTAGTTTTGAGCAGAATGAGTGGTTTAAGATTTATGCGGAAAAAAGCAGAAAAAGTATTGATATATGGTGATTTTCAGCTTTTTTGGTATTTTTTGGCCTGAGGATAATAAATGAGAGGATGTCCTGATGCATTCATCTGCATCAGGGTAGAAAAGAAGGAGAGCATAAGAAAAGTAACTGACATTAGAAGAAGCTTTTAAAAAAAGTCAAACATCAGCCTGTTTGCAGACATTCATTCCATTAGCTGTAACACAGCGGCCTGAAGGTCCCCAAGGGTTAAACTCTTGAAAATGATTGGTTTTCCCTCCACTACATCTTACACAATAGTATTGGAATGAAGTGAAGTGTATGCAAATGCATTTAAGAGTATCATCCCAGGGTTTATCATTAGACATTTAGTTAAGACACTATCAGCAACTCACAACAAAGAAGGTCACTTACTCTAAACTACTGCTTTTAATCACTTACTCTTTCATCCAGTCAGTATTTGTTGGTAAAACTGATCAAAAGAATTCAACAAACAGTTCACAAGTATGTCGAGTCCCTTAGGAGATCAATAGTGACTCCCTATCAGTCAGTCAGGCTGAAAGAGTCTGGAAACGCAAAGGCTTGTTCTCATTCTGATCTCATGACCGCTCAACAGGAAACGCAGCCACAAACCAACAACGTTTAGCACAAAAGCAGGAGTTTTCCTGGTGGAGAGGTGTGGGCTGTCATGGAACTTACCTGGGCGTGTCTTTTACGCACAGGTAGTGTTTCGACACTGTTTTCTGACGCTGGCTGGGTTGTTATTACTTTACCTGAGGACGACGTTTCAAGAGGAGAGCGGAGGGACTGGACGAACACTGACAGATTCTTTGGATAGTGTTTGGAAAAAAGGTATGTTTTCTTACCATTTCTGGGTGGATATTAAAGTGAGAATGTTACCAAAGAGTGGTGGCAGTACTGGCTTTGACATAGATAAGCTGGGTAAATGTCACAGAAGCTTAGGTGCTTGGTAAAAAAAAAAAAAAAAGGAAGCCAAATAATGTATTTCAACCATTTATTTTGTCAAGACTCACTGAATCAAACTCCATCTGTCCCACTCAACTGTATGCCCAGACTATGACACTGCCTTTTATACGTTTTGACATCCCTTAATAAGGATTAAATAGCATTTCTGTTGTTAGTTCTAAGACTTTAGAGAAAGTGGATGTTTAATGAGTCACTTAATACAAGTTTTATGATTTTTTTTTAGCCGCCCAGTGTTTGCCGACAACCGTCTGGACTTCAGCTCTATTACAGTCCAGTCGAAACACTATCAAAGTTAAAGCACTGGGCCAACATGTTCCACTGAGATCATGCCTATATCCAAAAGCTGCTGAGGATCTTTTCACAAGATGCAACCCGGGCCTCCTCCTCCTCCCCCTCCTCCTCCACCACCTCCACCTCCTCCACCTCCACCTCCTGGCCTCCCTCCACCGTTGCACGGCCCTGGCCTTTTTGCCAATGGGGAACGCCGACGCTCTAGGATGAGAAATTTCAACTGGGAAACTCTTCCGAAACACAGTGTGGTCGGAAAGCGCAACATCTGGACGGCCGATGCGCCCGATGGGGAGTATGAGCTGGACACTGATCACATGGAGGAGCTGTTCAGCAAAAAGCAGGACCAGCACCTGCTGAAGGCCCAGAACCGCCACAGTGTCAGGGGCCTCCCAGCTTCTACCTCAGGGGGGGAATTTGTAAGTAGGAGCAGCCGGGAAAAAAGAACGACACCTAAAACCCTAAAGTTTACAGCAAAACGCTGAAATCTTTTGTATTATTGTGTGTGTGTAATCCTGTTTGTAGAGTTGCGTAATGAGATATAGGAATTTGCTCTTTAGACTTGGATTGATTTGTTTCTTAGTAGGAAGCTGAGGTAAACAAGAATCACATTCTCAATATTTCTTTTTACTAACCATCAAACCATCCATAATATCTACAGTAAATATGGATCGCTCATCCATCTATGCTGTCCTGAACACAATAAAGGAGCTTTGGATTTATAGTATACTCAGTATATTTAAGCAAATAACATAAACATGCGTTTTAAAATACTGATTTTTCTCTTGAAGTAGCATAAAGATCATTTATATCTACGTTGCATTAGGAGATAGTGATTAAAAAAGGCTTCAAAGTAATCCCATGTCTAAGAATCAATAGATGGGTGGAGTTGGACTATTCTTCACTATTGTGTTTGCTAAAGGAAGGTATAATGTCTTCCATCAGCAGTAGCCTGCTCATGCTGTGTATTCAAGCCTTTCTCTAGTCGTCTGTAAGACTTATTTAATCAGACGTTCTTACCCCAAACAAAGGAGTTTGACCTCGTCTCTTTCTCGGCAGAAATGTATTCTTCACTATCATTACTTTTATAGATTAACTAAGGTCAGACATCTGAGGTGAAGGAACTTTTACACCATTTCCAGAAATAGGTTAAAAGAGGTCAGTGACAGAAAATGAAATGTTATCTTCACTGTTCTCGTCAGTAATTCTTCACCTTTGGAACGAGCCGTCGAACGCATCTGTGATATAAGAGACACACCTTCAACTAATAAAATAATATCTTAACAACTGACAACATGATTATATCCAGAACGGTTTCCGTTTCTCTTTCCAGGTTTCCATCCTCAGCTCCAAGAGGAGCATGAACATTGGAATTTTCCTAAAGCAGTTCAAGCGGTGAGTCAGCTGTTCAAAGGTGTGATTGGTTCTACGCACTAATCTCCTGGGGTTCCGGTGTAAACCAACATGGGACGGGGCAGACAGACTAGTTTGCAACACGGTTGCCTCATGCTCAGATTTCTGAAAGTCAGCATGTCCAGGCAGGTCGGATTAATTCTGTTCTGCAGCACCAACAGGTTACGTTCCTCTGGTATCCTGTAGAACAACTATCAATATGTATGACACTGTAAATGTGTTCCCTGAGGCTGTTTGGCAAAAGCAAGGCTTTAAAAATACATGCACTCCGACAAAATAAAATGTCTCAAATGATGTGGTTCTTACACAACACTGGATCTATTGTCTAAAAATCTGTTCTTATATCTCACTGAAAAGTTACTCTTTAGGTGATTATGTCTTATTTTAAGGGTGAGATATTTTGATTAGAAATGAGAAAAATACACTGAGTGAGATTTAGATTTTTTTTTAATTTAGAAGTGTTCATTTACCTGGTTTTAAGAGTTAATTTTTTATTTTAAGTGTTCATACATGTAGACATGCTTATTTCTAGATTTAATGATCTTAATTCAATAAATGTTGCTGCATGGACAGAGTACCTTTTTCCTCAGATTTTGTGTTTTTAGACACGTCTTTAGTTTTTTTGCAGTGCAGTAATAAAACGCATCAGCCAATCCTAACGCTTCCACCCACTGTCTCTGCAAACGCCCAAATGTGCTTCAGACATGACATCTGTCAAAATATATAGAACCACACTCATGTCCCACATAGCTTGTGTTTTTTTTGTTTGGTTTTTTTTTACTGTGCATACAAATCTGAGGTGATGTTATTTCACAAAACTATTTGAGCAGGTAGAGGCATGTTGTTGTGAGCAGCCGGAGTTTTTAAAGCTGCAAGAGCGTGGTGTTAAGGCCGAACCACAACATCACACTACACATGTCCCAACTCTTAATGAAAATAATAAACAGGACTAATCCACTTAATTAGGACTGTGTTTTCACCTCCATCTACAGGCCTGTAAGAGAAATGATTGAGGAAATTAAAGCAGGAAATGGTGCCAGTTTTGGATCTGGAAAAGTGAGAGAGATGTGCAAACTGCTGCCAGAAGAAGGGGAGGTATGTGTAACAGCTGCTGAGCTTGTAATGTGTGTGTAACATGTCATGAAAGGATTTCATTCACCACAAGCACAATTAGACACTAAAGTTTGTATTTTCATTGTCTTTGAATGCAGTTGAAACAGCTGAATAAGTTTCAGGGGGACCACTCCACCCTACCTGAAGCAGATTTGTTTATGCTAATGCTGATCAAGATCCCCAGGTGAGTTTGGCTTCGGGTTAGGTCAGTGTCATCCCTACGTGTTACACTTTGGTGGGCTTTTAAACAGTCGCGGAAAAATTATTAGACCACCGCTTGTTTTCTTGTTCACTTTAATGCCTGGTCCGACTAAAGGAACATTTGTTTGGACAAATATAAAGAGAACAACAAAAATAGCTCATAGTAGTTTAATGTCAGAGCTGATTTCTATCCACTTTCCATGGTTTTCTTTATAAAAACCAAAATCACTTCAGTTGTTACTTCAATATCTGTGTCATTGTTCTGACAAAAACAGTGCTTT
>JAPTYQ010000006.1:30626611-30638436 GCA_029814465.1 Ostorhinchus cyanosoma | reverse complement strand
ATGTTTTCTTTTCTGTCTGTTTTAGTCACATGATCCACACAGGAGTTAGGACTGGATTGCATAACCATTGTTTTTGACTCATTTTGATGGTCTAATATTTTTTTCTGCAACTGTATAATGGATACTTGTTTGTTCCAGTTATGAGGAGCGCCTCAGCTGTTTGATGCTCAAAGAAGAATTTTTCCCCCTCATGGATGAAATCAAAGAATTCATTGGCACTTTGATGGCGGCTGGAAAAGGTGATGCTTGATTTCGTGAATTCTCAAAAACAATAACGTGTAACAGAATGAGAAAATATGGTGTACAATTTATTATGTGTGTTTTTATAGAGCTATTGGAGTGTGATCATCTCCATTCTGTCATTCGTCTGGTGCTAAAGACCGGAAATTACATGAATGCTGTGAGTGTCTAACATGTGATATTGGACTATTCAATGAGCATGGCTTTTGGGTATCAGGGAGTCTGATTTTATTTCATCTAACTTCAGGGTGGCTACGCTGGCAGCGCAATCGGCTTCCGCATGAGTTCTCTGTTGAAACTAGCAGATACAAAAGCAAACAAACCTGGAATGAATCTCATGCATTATGTTGTGATGGTAAGCAGCTTTTTACCTTTAATGTCAGCTTGTAGGTTTAATGTCTGGACTCTAAATATATTCCATCTGTTCACCACAGCAGGCACAGAGGGCTGATGAGGCCCTTCTTCAATTTCCAAAACGACTCCAACACATCGAAGCTGCGGCGAGGTAACCGTTCTCGCTCCTCACTCTGTTTTTGTCATCTTTTCTTTGCTTGTGCTCCTGTAACTGATCTTTTCCCACACGGTTTCAGAGTAAATAAAGACGAGATCGAGGCAGAGTTTCAAAGACAGGTAACGAAAGTAGAAGATGCCAAAAAAGACTCTTTGAAACAGGACGACCTAAAGACACAGATGGAGGATTTTCTGAAGGTGAGGAAGCCTTCTGCTGTTCCTTCTCAGCCTGGTTTGTGTTAGTATGTGTTTTGAACATGTTTCCTAATGTTCTGATTCTGCCTCCGTTTAGGAGGCCGACGTCTGCTTGACAGAGGTTGAAACGGATCTTCTAGAGCTGCACGCAGTAAGTGATGCTGTGGCCGAGTACTTCTGTGAAAACCCAGAGAAGTTCAAGCTGCAGGAGTGTTGCTCCATTTTCAGCTCCTTCTGTGAGAAGTTTATGCGAGCGATACAGGTAGAGTAAAGGCATGACCTGCATGTTTTCTCCAAATGGGTTGTCACATGCTTCTTGAGTCATGAATGGTGTGATTTTCTGCAGGAAAACAAAGCTCGAGAGATGGCAGAGGTCAAGCGAAGACATGCTGAGAGACTGCAGAATGCTGCCAAGCGCAGATCCACCGCTACCTGTTCTAGCAGAGACAAAGAAATGGAGGGGATTGCATTAGAGTCTATTCTACAGAACTTTGTCACCAGACGGGGTTCCAGGAGGAGGCTTGGAAGGCCCTCGTCGACTCAAGGGAGCCCACCAGGTGGCACCCCCAACAATGGGAGCCTGGTAGAAATTACCTCTCAGGTAAACCTCCCCAGCGGCAATCAAAGTCGAGGAGGCTCTTTTAGGGCGAGGGAGTTGGCTATGAAAGAATGGAATTCAGCCGTTGAACTCACCAACAGCTCCACCCCTGACAAAACCCAGAACAATAATGAGGACAACAAAGCAGCAGGTAGTGTTCTACATGAAGAGGAGATGAAACCTCCCAGGAAAGAGGATTTTAATGGACTTTCAGGCCCAGCCAACAGGACCACTAGCGTTTCCTCGACAGGCAGAGCAGTCTCAGCCACTGAAGATATCGAGGAAGATGTGAAGGATAATAATGAGGAGGAGGCACGGAAGTTGCGTGAAGCGTCTAAAAAGGTTTTACGTTTCCAGAACAGCCGTAGCAGCGCCTCATCTGTGGACCAATCTCTGGAAAACCAGAAATCTCCTAATGCGGGTCGATGTGTTCGTCGTCAGCACACCTTTGATGAGGAGACACAGAGGTATCCTGGAGACCCCACCAACGAGGACTTGGTTCGATTTTTACTTAGTCCTCAGTCTCCCTCAAAACGCAACCTCGGTCGCCGCCATACTTTACCTATTAAAGTTCCTAAAACCGAGGAGGAGGAAGATAAAATATGGGCTCCATCTCCAATCAGAACTCCTAGAAATGCAACAGGTGACGCAGGGAGGACGCCGACAGAGGATGACGGACGCAGTTCTTCAAAACAGGTGTTTGACTTCACTGACATATCTGACTATTTAACCAAATCAGGTGAACATGCAGGAAAAACAGAGAAGAAAATCACTCCCAACATTACTCATGTCGAAGATGAGCCCATGGAGCAAAACCAAGCAAGCACATCTGCAGATGCCCCAGGCAGCCGAAGATACAGCGAAAATATCCCTCCTAAGACTTTGTGGAATAAGACTGAAACCTCTGGCTTTTTAAACTTTTTTAAACGTCTTGGAGATATGAGCAAATTTTCGAGTAACAAGGACCTTGTCCAAAAGGGCACTGGTGTGTAGACCTTCAAAGATCACCAATATCAGGTCCAGGACAGAGATAAAACCAAGGAGTTGATCTTATTTTACTCATACAAGGTGCCAACATGGTGAAGCTGTCCTGTTTGTGTAAGTGATTATGTAGCTGTAAAGAGAGGTCTAGGAGAATGTTGTAAGGATGTGTTTTATTGTTGAGGAAGGCCTTTTTGTAGGTTTGTGCCACTAGATGGCAGCACATGACAATGACAAGGCAAGTTGAAGCTATGGCTGTTTTTCATATGTGCACAGCTATGAAAACAAAAGAATGAGGGTCGCACTCATTGTGAACAGTTTTATGTTGATATCTATCTCTGCTAATATAGATGAAAATGATCCAAAAAAAAACTATTCACATGAGGATTTGAGCGTTGTCCTCTCACAACTGGGTTAATACTCCTAGTGTGTGTCATTTTTATCTGGAGGAAAATGCAGAAAGACATATTTTAGCTGTAAATGGAAGGACGGAAGTTGATAGAAAGTCTGAGAGATGAGAGGAAACGTCAGCGATAACAGGATGGGTCTGATTGTTATTTTTGATACTTAGATGCTTGTAGACACAGTATTATTGCACATCTGATTTTAAAAGGATGATATTGTGTTTTCTGCATCTTTGTGTTTCTGCTTTGTTGTCAGTGAAGCACATGCAGGTTACCGAGGCTTTCAGGGTCTTACTCAATCCAGCCATTGTTTTGGATCTAAATGGGTCAGTGTTACAAAGGCAGCTTGTGTCGGAGCTGCACCATGGACAGTTGGTAGCAAAGTGATCTCAAATAAAGTTGAGCAGAACTTCGTGTGGCAGAACAGTCAGTGCCTGGTTTTCTATTATAACGGAAAGTAGCAGGTTTGGGCTACAAACCTGGAGCAGAAACAGGACGCTTTTACTGCTTCAACTGACTTTAACTGGTGCACCATGTCCTGTTGTACGACTGAAATATTAAAATCATGTCCAGTTTGAAATTGTCTTAATATAAAAAGCAGAAAAAATTACAGTAAATAATGTGACTTATATTTAGGTCTGGGGCTGATAGATGGATCAGTATATATTAGAAGTGCTGTACAGTTAAATCATCACATGTGGAATATTTAAAACATTAACATGTATTATACAGATTATGGACAAAATGTCTGCGTCAAAAAACTGTTGAATATTTTTGTGTCAAAATATGATGTATAAAAACTCAAAACTGCTCTTTGTATTTTAATTACGCATTATATTAACATGTAGCATAGCCATGTAACCGCCTCTTTTGTTTGACAATAAAAGAGGAAATATGAAAGGAAAGAGATGCTTTTCTTATTTGTGTTACAGATGGAGTCAAAGATCATTAAGATGCCACACTATTATAACTGTACTGGATGTGTACACACTGTTATTTACTGTTTAATCTTTTCAAAGTGTGAATTAAGTCACAGATCATTCATTCATTTTTACTTAGAAAAAAAAGCCAAATGTGTTCAGTACATTATCAAGAATAGCCTAATGAATTGAAAATGTCCTCAGTAGTCATTTGAGTCTGTGTGGGAGCTTTTGACGGTTGCTGGTGTTGGTCAGTGTTGGTCAGTGTTGGTCAGTGTTGGTCAGTGTTGGTCAGACGCTGCTCCTCTTGGCAGTTACAGTATGTATTGTATGACCTGCACACTGCTGCTGCTGCTGCTGCTGTGAGACTGCAGCAGCCATCTTGACTTAACTACGATGGAAGCAGTCTCCATGGCAACTCCACATTGCAGAATAAACCCAGAGATGACTGTGTTTGCCCCGCACCCCAAACCCCACCCCCAACAAACACTCTGCCGCACCAGCACATTCAACCACATTACAGCAGTGTCTGTCCGTGCCTTCCTCCCTTTCATTTGCATCGTTACATCCATCCCCCACTCTGTTATCAATAATGTTGTACCAGCTTGCATTCTCCTTCAACAAATACCACTTTTTTTTAGACTCTTAAGCGGAAATTTCCTCTCTGAAGTGCTATTACACATTCCTGACTCATCAAGTGCCATGACCCCAATCCTGATTCCACCATCCCACTCCCCCCATTTGATTAAATCACCCACACTCGGACAACAGGGACTCCCTGACGGCACATTCCCCTTTCTCTCCCCTCCCCTGCACCCTCACATTTCCCTCCCATCATACATACAACATAGTAATTAACAGTTTTCAGACATTATGGCCTCATGAATCCAGCTTCGGTAAGACATAACAGGTATTTTACAGCGGTAAAACACTGCAGGTTTGGGAGTTTCTGCCTAAATGTTTGAATTATTCTTAGTTTACTGTTGATTTCAGACATGCAAAAGCATAAGCACACTAACCACAGTCACATCTGAAAGGGAATAAGAAGAAGCCTATGCTTATATGGCCCTATGCCCACTCAAATTACAGTAATTATTATCATTTATTATCATTATTGCTATAATCACGTTTTATCTTTACAACCCTGTCATCGTTTACAAGGTAATAATTCACTTTAAATTTAATGAACTGCATCCTTTGTCCTTTTAAGGGAACTAGGCGGCGTCAACAGAAAGCCAAACCCCTTTGCACCAGACACTCACTGTAGCCCTCAGTCACTTCTTCAGATTTCCACTCTTTCACATATCCCCACCCCCCTCCATATGCTATTGGATTTTCTAGCTCCTCCCATCAGACCATCTGACCAATGCTGCCTGTAAACCACTCCCCTAATCTCCTCCTTTCCCTTCTCTTCTTCCTTACTGTCCCCTTCTTCTCCCAGACAGACCCTGCCCTTTCCTTTCCTTTCAGTCTCCCGGTCTGTGTGGATTCTGTCGTGGAAGATAGAGACACTGACAATGAGCAGCTTTCTCTACAGCCTGCAATGCTGACACTCCACTCCCTTTTACTGGGAATTCATGTGAGTACATTCTAGGCGGTAACTCCTTTAAGGCAGGCTATTGTGTTTCTGCTGTCTCATTTTGTTTGCTCCGATATATAGAATCTGAAACAATATAATGACTGTAATAGGAGCAGATGAATAATTGATGGCTCCATCCCATCCAGCATCTGTGCATTTGTAAATCACAGTGGATTGTATCCATTACTGTGATATCCACTTTTGACATGATTTACATTCAACGGACATGGAAATCAGAAAATACAAAGCTTTTATTTTTGCCTCATGTGAAAGTAACTGTTTTGTGTTTGACTCTCAACGGCTTTAATTCTATGTGGCTTCCTCAACCAGCCCACACACTTCTCCATTTTAGCTCCTAGGCGGCCCTGCCTGCCAGCTTTGGAGCAGGTGGGCATCTCTGCTGCAGTCTGAGGGCTGGGTTCTATAATCAAGCATCCATGCTCTTTTGTTTAGAGGATTAGTGATCTTTCATGTGCTTTCTGAAGCTGAATTTGTATGGTATAAGCTGCTGGGGAGCTCTGTGACACACATGTGAATCAGCGCGTTGTGTGCTTATGTCACTGTGTGACTCCTAGTGTGGCATTGTGATGCAGCAACAGCCAATGCATCATTTTCCCACTTTGGGCTGCGTGAGAGCAGACGGTTCAGTAATTCCACATTGATTGGTCTTTTGTTCTTCAGGATGGCTGGTTTTTATGTGCAAATGTCTAAATTCACATGTTTGATCAGTGCGGCTGGTCCGACTGCTGGCTTTCTGCACTGGTTCACAGCGAGGTTGCAGACAGTCCTGGATGCTGTGCCTAAGGGCTACATGAACCTCTGAGACTCAGAGTTGCATTCATTATGTTTTCATTAGTTTGGCGCACTCAAATTATGCCAGTGTTCAGGAAGAGAAAGCTAACAGCTTATACAGGGGAATATCTGGCCACTGTGTATTTCAGGATACTAGGAATTGTTTTCATGTATCTTTGTAAATCTTGAACTAATTCCCAGGAATTTCCCATGAACACTAGAGTTAAAACTGTAGCTTGGAAGAAACTTGATACAACCTTTGCATACTACCCCGATCAACAGCAGACATGTGGGAGGAAGAAAGATACAACTCAACTCTAATTCTCTCTGCAGTGACCAAAAACAGCATTGTTTCAGTGTTCTGTGATATAAAGGCCTGAGCTCTATATTGTACAAAATAAAGCCTATGACAGACTGGAGCTTTTTTCATAACCTGTGTGTTAAAGTTAGATGGAGAAAGTAAAATATATTTGTTCTATCAAAGCGTTATAATTGCTCTCAGGTTTTCCCTTTTCATTAGATTCTGCATTTGGTTCAGTGCATCATACTTTCACTGTCTCACACAAGTACAGTTAATAATTAAGGATGCAGGAACTGCTTGACACGGTCATTATGATGTAGGCTACAGATCACTGTTTTTATTTTAAAAACACCCAAATGCTATTCAAATTTGTGGCAAATAACGTAGTCCAAATATGCTTGAAGAGTCAGCAATGTTTGGTGACGTATAAACTACCTGATGCAGTAACTTCTGAGAAGACCGGCCTCTATGCATTCAAAGGCTTCAGAGGTTTGGCAGAACAAGGCACTGCTGAACACAACCTCAACTAGAGAGTCAGTACTTTCTGTCACATTGTAAAATCCTGAACATTACATTATTTACAATTTAGAACAAACTCCTCATAGCCACTTTCAATCACATCAGCTCCTTAAAACTGGGACAGTTTTCAGGGGAAAACACATGCAAGTGTGTGAATATCTGAGTCATCTTCTGACACACTGCTATCAGTGTGTTGCTCTTTCTGCAGGTGGATAAGGGTCGCAGCCAGGGGCCTGTGTTCAGGCATGGATTGACCTTTAACTAAATCTGCAGTGCATGTTGTGCCTGCAGACACTCTGCCTGCATGCCGCAGCGTTTTCTGCCAGCCTTTGTCAAGCTGGACTCACAGGGAGAAAGGCAGATGTCTCTTCAACCCTCTTGTTGTGCGAGTGTTTATTAAAAACACCACTTAAGGCTACATGTGATGTGATTTACTCACCTCTCTCAGATCGTATCAACCTAATGTGTGCACATGATGATTAAGATAATAAGCACTGAGGATATTAATTGTTTGATGTAGAGTAATTAATGACACCACAATAAGCACATTTCTGCTGTTTCTCGTACCAGTGCACACAAGGCTAACACATTTCATTTAACATTTGTTGAATATGCAAATGCATTCCTATGTAGTCACACTCACAAATATACATAATATAGAAGCACATGAACTGAGCCTACATGGAGGATAAAGTGAGCTCCATTTAAAAATGCACGATGGAAGGAACAGCAGATATTCAGATACTGTCTACATCTATACGTCACGTCCACTGAATGTTTTTTATTTACAGTTTGCCAAGTCTTTTGTCCTCAGACAGAAACTGATGCATTGAGACAGATTCCTTCATCTGATGCAGTGAACTGAAAGGGGAGCTTGTTAGTTTGAGAAGCAGAGATTTCTGTGTTGTACGAATAATGACTGATGAGTCATCACAAAGCTAGGTGCCCTTTCTGGCCCCACCACATCCCCTTTCCTTCTCCAAAACAGCCCTCAGACTGCAGCAGCGATGTCACAGGTATTTTTAGATATCAGATTCTGTGGATGTCTCATTCTCAGGTTTACATTTGTTCAGTTATTATAAACAGCACGTGAGTCCTTTGGGTTGTTTTTGTCAGAGCTATGGTTAGATCCTGATCAGTTAAGAGACTACATCCAGAATATATGAATCATTTACACAAAGGCACAAGGATTTCCTGTGGTAAGATTTACCCACAGTAAGAGACCTGCTGTGTAGAACTGTATCTTATGTTACTGCTTTTACCTGTGCACACATTAGTTTATTATACTTCTTTAAAACAGAATATACTTCATGTGTAATGTTTAGTTTAGTCAGGGTAAAGCAAGCGTACCTCCGAACAATTGCCGAATGATGACACATGCGCAGGGACACAACAGATGTGGATGGAAATATAAACTACTGTCTATTTTTAGCACAATTTTGACAGCACATCATTGAGGACCAACACTTCCTACTTGAGGTTATTTAGGCTTTTGTCTATGTTTACCAGCCCCATCAAATTAGCTCCTGAAATAAATGCTTAGAAGACTGAAGTTGTTTAATGTTGAGTCCTTTCGGCTTTAAAAACGCAGTAGTCATAATCAAGAATAACAGAAAAGTGGACTGAAACGCTCTTATAAAAGCAGAACAAAAGCAGTGACTGAAACACACAATACTGGACGCAGTTCAAGGAATTGATGCTCGCCTCTTATTCAAACAAAGTAAGAGGGAAGGAAGAGAAAAATACTTTTATGGGCATAGAAGTGCAAACATCCTGGACTTCTGAATAGTCATATCTGTGGAATGGTATTAACAGTGTATAAATACCAGCCAGTTTTGTACTTTTTCAGCCTTTAGTGAAATTCAGGACCTTCAAAAGGAAGAAGAAAGTAGGGATTGTACTTGACAAGTGGATGTGTCATTATTTTTGTATTATAGAACACAGACAGAGAGTTGGTTTTCAGACAACTGTCTACTGCAAAAGCAAACGCAAAGGCAACTGTTGTGGAAGAGGTGAAAGGCAGGCCATGGCTTCCTGCCCTCATGCACCAGAAGGAATCCAAGCAGATTAAACGCAGAGCAATGTTTTATCTGACTGTCAGCTCATGTCGCTGGAATCCAATTAAATTATTTATATCAACTGTCCCTGCTTTCAGGAGAACCTTGTTTAGCGCACAAACACACGGCTCACTTCTAGCACGGACTTCTTACAAAACGCTTTTCTGTCGGTGAGTAATGGCCGCCGTCGCCACTAGGTCAAGTTTACGCGCCGTGTGTTTTAAGTCAGATTTGAGGTGACTTGGCACGGCGGCGTCATCAGTCTGGGAGACGCAGTAATCCAGATGGCAGACGAGGCCTGACCCTGCAGGAGGACATTAAGCCACTTAAGGATAAATCAGTGAGAGAGTGACAAATGGGCTGTACAGCCAAATTCATATTCTGTCGCTTTTTCTGCAGGTGCCCATTTTGACAGACAGTGAAAAAACATTGTTGTATATACCAATACATCATCTGTGCAAAGTGCTGACCGTGCAAGTTCCTCTGATGAAACTTTGAAGAGGGTATTCAGTCACATGCTGTTTGCAACATGACAGTCTAATGGAGATTTAGGCCTCTAGTCTGTTCTCTAAGCAAGGCTGCTATTTATTCAGGAGCCGTTCATAATGTTGAAAGTAACGGTGTTGTTTGTATTAGCTGAAGTTTTTAGATTCTTGCACTATATGGGTTTGTTTTAAAGTTCCATATTAAAACCATCTGAAGCATGTAGATGTTTTGCTCACATTCTATAGTCTTTAGTTTTTATCAACTTTTCTTAGACACATGCACTGCAAAAAAGACCAGTACAAAACCCCCCAAAAAACTCGTTTTTGGGTTAAAATGTCTTATTTCAAGTAAAACTAGGCTCACGTTGTCAGAAGCGACGGCTCAGGGTATTTCCCTGAACACTCCAAATCTTTAACCAGACAGCTAGGACGTCATGACGTGAGGCGTCCCCAGGTCATGACCTTTCATTTACACTTGATTTGAAGTCAATCAGACAAATAGTTCCAGAGATATGAACAAAAGAGTGTTTAGTGATTTTAAACTTTTGAGCGGCCCCTTGTGGCCGATCTACAAATAGTCAATCGTCCAAAATTAAATCAGTTCTTCCTCTCCATCATGTTCATTGATATGGAAAACATGGAATTTCTAAACTGAATATTTTTTCAAGTTAGCGTGTTTACACCAAGGTTATGATATAGTCGTATGAAGATGTAAAGACTCAGGGCTGGATGATAAAACGATAAATATCACAGTATAACTTTTCCTTGATAGAAATATGAGACACGCTCGATACAATTTCAATAGAATTCATTCGTTCATGTTTTGACAGACATAAGAACAACCAATCATAATTAAGTAGCGCTGCACCGAACCAATCACGTAACAACAACAGCAAGTTAGGTTGAGGCACACAGCAGAGGTGCAGGCGCAGATGCAGATGCAGGTGCAGATGCAGGCGCAGATGCAGGCGCAGATGCAGGCGCAGATGCAGATGCAGGTGCAGATGCAGGCGCAGATGCAGGCGCAGATGCAGATGCAGGCGCAGATGCAGGCGCCAGTGCAGCGCACATGCTAATGTTTGGACTACAGCGGGAGAATGACGGTTCCATCAGAAGAAAATCTGACCGAAAACTGGTGGTTTACTGAAAAGTAGGGTGTAGGGCATGTAGGACATGTAGGGCATGTAGGGCATGTAGGACATGTAGGACATGTAGGACACAGAAGCCCAGAGTCGGACATCCAAAACATGATAACTTTCATTATCGGTTTACGCAGGTTCTGGTAACCCCCCCCCCCACACACACACACACACACTTATATACCCCTGGTATTATTTCATAAAGATGGTCCGTTTAGTTTGCGTTCCCTTTGAAAACTTCTGCCTGTTGGTCAGACTTTTACTTTAGTTTGAAACATATTATTTCCCTGAAACAGTTGTATAATGTTCTGTCATCTTCAACCTCTGACAAATTCAATCATATTTAAATCAAAAATAACCTTCTGATGTCGACACAACTCACTTATGAGCAGGACAAAAATAGTGATTTGATTTATATCATGATACATTTTGATATTGTCTGATATGGGAAAAAAATTATTGTGATATGATTTTTTTATGACTCAATAGATACGTATAAAAATAAAACTGCATAAATAAGTCGAACTTTCTTGAGCGTACACTGGAGAAGCGCTTTTTTTTAATTAAGAAAAAAAATCTGCAAATGGAACAAGTGAAAATTCTCTTGGTAAGATTTCTTGGAATAAGATTTTCTAGATCTATTGTCTGAAAATAAGTTCTTATATCTGACTGAAAAGTTCCTCTTTTGGTGATTATGCCTTATTTTAAGTGTGTTGAGATATTTTGAGCAGAAATGAGACAAATCCACTTGGTCAGATTTGGAGTTTTGCAGCGTTAACAGTGACTGCGTCTCCATACTCAACCCACCACAACGGAATTTGTTTTGCTTGGTTTGTAACATCTAAGTGGGGTGGTTCAAGTTGAAAATTCTTGGAACAAGTCAAATGATCTTAACAAGATTAAGTCTTTATATAAGGGAATCAAACAAAAAAATGATCTTTAAAGATGATTATTCAAAATTCAAGTCAGTTTATGCTCAGTTCATGTCAGTTTGTGCTCAACAGCCATAGCTGCTGTCACAGACAAACGGCCTCCTTTCTGTGGTAAAGCTAGTGGGAGGAACTGAGCTGCAGAGGGTTGCCGAGGGAAAACGGACAGAAGGGAA
>JAPTYQ010000006.1:30585710-30596860 GCA_029814465.1 Ostorhinchus cyanosoma | reverse complement strand
ACGGTTTTAATATTGACTTTTATTGTGTTTCATGTATTTTGACCTCGACCAAGAGGATATGTTTTCACCAGCGTTCGGTGGTGACTGATCAGCTTTGGTGGAGGTCTGTGCTCTCTGAGGGCTTCTCTAGTTTAAGTCTATTTTTACTGTGGATGTCTGGCTGTGGTTTCTATTTTGTGTAACTTCTGCTGCTGCTGTTTTGGCCAGAGCACTCTGGAAAAAGAGATTTTTAATGTCAATGGGCTTTTTCTTGGCAAAATAAAGGTCATAATAATAAATTTGATCCAGGAAAATACATGATTTTCACTGAAAAAAGGCAAAATACAGTGGATTAGGTCATAATAAACTGTGATAAGTCACTTAAGAAAAGTTAAATATAGAGAAAAAAATATTTTGGAACTGTCACAAAAGTAGCGCTGGGTCTTAAACTAACATTTGTTTAGTTGAACATTCTACTACGTAGGTAGTTTATCAAATGTTTCTAAAATCCTTGGGCTGCAACACTGTCAAACAAAAGTAACCGTTCTGCTCAAACTTTGCAGAAACAGCTTTTGAGTCGCGCTTGGGCAGAAGTGCCAAGGACTTTTCAAAGACATTCAAAGTTCTTAGTGAGAGAAATGAAATCCAAGCCGTCATTATGAGCGTGTTTTGGACTAGGACATTAAAGTAGTAAAAATGACACTTCATAGAGGGCTTGCTGTCTTTTTTTTTTATCCTTTAGAGTCAGAAAATAATGGGAAACATTTCTGCTATATCAACACAAGTCTCACTACAGGAAATGTCCTTTTGATCCAAGTGAATGGAGAGAAAGAACTGCCTGAAAATATGAATAGATTTTTTTCAATAGCACACACTTTCAAGTTCAGTTGCTATTTTTAACTTGATTTCGAAGCTTCTTTACCTTGTGAAAAAGCAGTGTCACTCTCCTGTGCGAAGCCCATGGAGGCATCTGAGAGCCAGAGGGAGCGTTTGGAGAGGAGGATCATCTGAGTGTTCAGACTGAACTCTGCAGCCACAGGGTCACTCACCTGAAAAACAAAAGTTAGCAGTTCTTTTCAACACACTTCAAAAAGTGGACTAGTGAATACGGACAGACTCTGATACTTCATCCACTGTGGCGTTGTTTCCATGAGCTTCTGCAATGTCACAAGATTTATCTCCTTTAATGTTGCATACATTTTTCACAAAGCTCTTGTAGTGAAGAAGGGAAAGTCAGCAGCTGTTTAAAGCCTTCTCGAGCATGGATGGGATTCAGGTCTGGACTCTGGTGGCCAATCCATGTGTGAAAATGATGTTTCATGCTCCCTCAACCACTCTTTTATAATTTGAGTCTGATGAATCCTGGCATTATCTTCTTGGAATATGAAGGAGAAAATCCAGTGCTCCTTCAGTACGCTTTGGTCGTCAGTGGACCTTATTTTACTTGTAAGTAGCTGAACCTAGACCTGACCAACCGAAGCCACCTCAGATCATAACACTTGGACTCATCAGACCACATGACCTTCTTCCATTGAAACACAGGCTGATCTGAAGTCTTTAAGTCGACACAGTTGTTCAGCCTGCGATGAACACGTGGAAATCCTCTTACTTTCACTATTAAACAAAGCTGCAACTTATAATGTTTGTTTGACAATTTAATTTCACCAAATATTTCAATAACCAGTAGTCACATTTTTCTCTGACATAATTTCTCCTCACAGATGGAAATGCTCGTTCCTCCTAAATCCCACCAAGTTTTAGGGGTGGTTAGAGAAACTTGTTTACGAACCGAAAGGTTGTCAGTTCGATCCCTGACCCCTGGGCAAGACGATGAACCCAAACACAGTGAGTGATTCAATCTATGGAAAGGGATGTGCAGTGTAAAGCAAAAGAACTAGTGAGTGCAAATCCATTTAATAATGTCCTTTTGGACAGTTTTGAACCAAATTTTATGAATCTCCTTCTTTGCTTGATGCAGACCAATAGTTTAATCCTCCTGAAACAGTCACATCTTTTCCATAAAGACTCAAACATCCACCGTCGACCAAAAGCATCTACTGATCTGAACGGTTTAACACCTGCTGATCCAGTAATTCTATCAAAACATGTCAATAATTGGTGTAAATACAGTTCTTCATCTTTTCACGGTCATCAGATATGACCATATTTGGAAGCTTCGTAGTTACCGTGGAAACACCGTCATCTTCTACAACATTGATTCACCAGTAAAACCAGTGGATTTGGATCAGTGACAGTGGATGGACACACTGGGTTCATTTGCACTTACTGATATGTCAGTTTTTCTTCCGTTTTCTCTGTTTCAGAATAAAACTGCCTTCAACTTTAATCTGAGCTTTTATGAGCATCTACATGATCAGTAAAGTAAATATCAGAAAATACTTGATCTTCACTGAAAATTTGCAACATACAGAGGACGATATTACAGTAAATGGTGATAAATCATTGAAATAGAGGGGAAAAAAAAGGCCCTGAACTTTAATCAATATCTTCATCATTATTCAAAAGCATCTGAAAAGGACTCTAATTTACTAAAAAATGTTAGACTGTATGTCATTTGATTTGTATTTGATGATTTGTAATTTGATTACTTTAGATTATTCTGTCAGTTATAAAGTATTGAATTTGTTCTTCTTTTTTTCTTCCTGTGTATTGTTTATTTCCAGGATGGTATTCACATAAGCCTTTTTGGGCTTCCATCCTCTCCTGCGCAATGATGTTACTTGTTTGACAATTGTTTTTAATTATTTTCTCTTGCTGTTTAAATGCAAATAAACCAAAAAATGTCAAATATAAATAAATATATTTGGGATGGGACACAAAAGTCAACTTGGGCTTTTAGTGGTTAAACATGGTTGTTTAAGCGATGAGAAACAGCTCACTGCACCACGTAGGGTTTCAGAAACGTTTACCGCTGACACACATTAATCACTACAGTCATTATCACCATGAACAGCTCGAAGTATTTGTTTAGTTTCATTCAGGTGAGGACATTTCTGTGGTGGATAAAAACAACAGTAAAGGCTTTGTTGGATACATTCATAGATTCTGTCGATCTATATACCATAATTAATCGTCATAATCCCTCATGATTTACATTAAAACAATGTCTTCTCTAAATTAAGACTGAAAATGTTGTTAGAATTGGATATTATCGTTACATTGTTAATATGTTTAAAAAAAAAAAGTGAACAGGATGTGGGCCATGCACATGTTTTTTGACAGTCTACAAAATTATCCCAATATTGGAATAATATCAGCGAAGAACTTGGAAAAATATTGGGATAGGAAGTACCAAGGACATGTTTGCTATATTTGGGTCATTTAAGAGGAAAAGACAGACCAAGTAAGGATGAATATTAGATTAAAATCCTCTTGGTATCGTGTAAAAAAGCTGAATGCTTTAAGGAGGACCCCCTACCCTAAATCACTGGAGTCACTGTGGAAGAAATTCACAACGTGGACAAACTTCTTATATCCTACGACTACAGCAAACAACATGTGAAGAAATATACAGGACGTCAACTGACGCTATGTTCTGAATGTTTGTGTTGTATTATTTCAAAATGTAACAATAAAATCTAACTTAAAAAAAGTCCATTGTTCTCCTTCTTTTTGGATCGGCTGTGGTCACCTGTTGAAAGCGGATGTCTAAGTCGAAGGTTACTGGTTCTCTGGGATTGCAGACAGGAGGGATGGTGTACTCCAGGCTGGGAGGAGATGTGCAGGGAATCAGCTTCACTGTGTACGAACCAGAGTAGTCACGCACCTGAAATCACAGACAAACAAAAGGATGTGTTCAAAAAACAACAATATATTACTAATAAGAACCAAACAGTCAAAAGCCACTTCAACTGCTGTTTCTTACGGCAAAATCTGAGACAAACGTCCACTGCTGAATGGGCTGGTTGTATGTCGGCTCATTCCTCACTAGGGTGAGGTTAAAGGTCAAACCAGGATGATCCGGGCACATGACCATTGAGGTAAGTGGTGAGGCTGATGGAAAAAATATGTCAGTTCAATTTTACAGCCTGGTGCAGCCAACATGCTTTCATATTATACTGAAAATAACACAAGTGACCAAATACAAGGGTTATGACATTTATATAAAACTAAATGTACTTGAAAACAAGAGTTCCAAAAAAGTCTAATACGTAAGGTCACAGACAAAACCACAAAGTTCAATGCTAAGACAGTCGCTCTCTACACCACACATATGACAATAAATACAAATCGATAAGAGTGTAAAGTAGACACAGTATTACAGGTCTATCTGTACCTGGATGTGCAAAGACAAACAGGCCTCTGAACCGAGCCTCGGTGCGGAAGTTGACCACAAGTCGTCCCTGATCATTTATACGCATGCTGGTTGGGTACAGGGCACCTGGAAACAGTCAAACATAGATACGATCAGGCGAAATAATTAACTGGGACCCATTCAAAGCATTTGAAATAATCCTTTTAATATTTTATTTGAATGATCAAGCCTTGCCTTGTAGTTCAGCCTCTGGTGGGCTACCGATCCCATCCCTCCATAAGATGGCAGTGTCGTACACAAATGTGAGCCTCAGCTCTGACTGCAGGTCAAAGTGCTGCCATCCTCCTGCTCCCACAGGGGAGTGGAACACGTATGACACATGTAAGGGGACTCGAAGGGTCACGAAGGACTGGACCAGATTCAGCACCTGCAGGAAAAACAAGTGCACTCGTGTTTTTACAGAAGACAAGGCATGGCCATGTGGATAAATACGTTTCAAATCGTTTTACACAATAATAATTTGCGTGATACACATTTAGCATCAGCACATTTCGAGCTCCACAGTGACTGTTTAAATTAAGATAATCATTACACTAGGTCTAGGACATGGCACAGTTTTTAGGAGTGACACATAAAATCATAAAAGTAAACTTCTCATCATTAATTCAGCTAAAGATGAATTATAATGAAATATGGATGTGAATAAATATACAATATCATTATATTCCTAAGAGTACTGATGCTATCAAACCTTAACAAATGAAGTGCCAGATATTTATCAGAACCATCAGGTAAATCCATCTTTTTCTTCAGCTGAATGATAAATTGCACCTGTGATGTTCCACAGTTTTCAAATACCGTCAGAAACAACACAAATACATAAATCTACATCGATGAACTGAAGCGCTTTAGGCTGTACGTCCTTTAAAGAGCGGAGAAAAGATCCAAGTGGTGAAAGTCCTCAGACAGAAGGCTTTCTGGTATCTGCACTTTCCTTTGACCTGTGCGAGGTACCTGCCTGCACTGGCTCTGTGTTCGTGTGGAGACGTGCCTTCGCCTCTGGGTGCTGAGAGCTCAGCCAAATGATTTGCAGAACGGCCTTCTGACACAACCTGCTGGGCCATAATAGATTCCTGCGGTCCTGTTAAGCAGGGCACTAAGCCCAGCCTGCACAGAGCTGTGTGCCCACTGCGCCCGGGTCAGAGGACACCCACCAACAAAGGACGCGTCTTTTTCTATAGATCCTGTCTATCCAATCCAGAAAATGAACCTTTGACGCCTTAGTCTATTTACATCTTTTGCTCTGTTCAACAGTAACCATAGCAACACAATCTACATACAGAACAGCACAAAAGCTAGATGTATATGGTTTTCCACTTGATGGTAAAACAAGTGTCAAGAGTAAATGAATGCTGTTTTTTTTTCAGTTTTTTTCATTTCGTGGCAGTCGGAGTAATCAAAACTGGACGCTTGTCTTGTGTCTGTTATTTTCCGCCTGTGGGATTAAACGAAATACAACTGGACCGATGTTCATTAAACTTCAGACAGATGTGACACGAGCCAATCAGGAACACTTTAAATTTTGGAGCATAAAAAGAGCAGATGCTGTTCTTTTCATTTTCTAACTCTGTGCGTTGAGGGATTGGATTGAATTACAGCGCTGTGGATCCTTGATGGATGAATACGCTCAACACACTGCCCTTCTATATTTGCTTGCCTGTCAGGAAGACAATTTCCATGAAGTCTAACAAATGCATTCTGATTCCATTTCAGTTTTTCACTGAAATCCATATATATAGCATATACTATAGCTCTATAGTAATATGTAGTTTTCTATGGTTTTATTTCATTTAAATTCAAATTTCTGATCACTGTGGACACTTGTCAGTGATGAAAAGACAAACAATTTGTCTCACATAGCATTAACTAATTTCTAGCCTCAAGGTAAAACTACTGGCTGAGGTAAAATAAAGTTTATATTAGTGCTATGCCTACTTGTCAAAACATGTTAAATATACCATGTGGCTACAGGCACCAAGGTTACACCTGTTGAGAGAAGCTGTTTACACCAGGGTGATGTTTGTATCATTAAATAAGCTTATGGTCTTATGAAAAATACAGTATAGAGCGCAAATGCAACATATGTGCTGTGCTTTAATTAATAATGCTTAGTGGAGGGAAGGTTTTCAACATGACATGCCCTCTGCACTCCTCCAGACTTTCTTAATTATCACTCTGCCATAATTAAGAGCAAGGTAAGTAACAGATAGATGAATGCAAAAGGAAACTGAGCCAAGAAGACAGAGAGAGCACCTACAAAGAGCACAATATCCACACAGCAAGAACAAAAACACAGCACAAATCTTTAGAAGATGGCTCGTTATTGACTTCCAAGTTTGACAAGACAAATAACTGGGAGTTGAAGGAAACAGGGTTAGTCATTACTGAGGTTAACATGGGTCTCCAGACGGTAATAAGTTACCCCTCCACAGGCTATTTTCTTAGTGTTTCTGAAGTTATAACAAGTAGGAAGGCAAGGCTTTGTCGTGCCTGTAAATTATTAATTAGGAGTGAAAATCCAGGAGGATTTTACGATGAATGAAAATATGCAGATCTGTTTCAGAACAGAACGGGCGAGTAACTGCTGAGTCCACATTCCTGTCCTCCTGTGCTTTGGGTGCACTCCCTGCAACACGTCTGGAACTGACAAAGGGGGTCAGAGGTGAGACGAGGCTCAAAGGCGGGTCTGCTTACCTGTCCGTCAGTGGAGATGCTCCCTCCACAGTCACTAAGCAGCTCAGACATGTCATAGTAACTGGTGAATTCCCACAAACAAGCCTCTAGGTTGAGGTTTCTGTAGTATCGGAGCGTACTGGCCCCTCGGAGGGAGCTGCTGTATTGATATGGGGATGTTTCGCCGATCACTTCGGGATTTCTGGTTGCTTCTGTGAGAAAACCGTAGCGAGTCTTGACCTCGGTGTAGTCCAACAAATTAGAGCAGCGATGATTGCCTACACGGGTGCCATCGGGGCTCAGCGTGAGCTCGAAGTTAGACAGAGGTCGAGTGGACACTACAGGCAGCATACCTAAGTGAAAACAAACAGGCCTTCAACTACAAGTCATCGATTCACAGTGGAAAAAAGTAATGGCAGAAAGGGTTCGTAGTAAAAGCATGTGGTTGATGAGTGACTTTAAAATATTTTCTCAGGTCAGAGTTTTCCATCTGTATTCAAAGTGCAGGCAAAAGGAGGACGAACGGGTTCTTTTTTCTCTCATATGTCTCAGATTAATGTCCTGACTTTGTGAACAGCATGAATCACGTAGAATCTCATCTTTTCAGTTCTGATGTGGGCTACTATGCAATGCATTATTTAATCGGATGGATTTAACATTATTTTCGAACCTGAACACACATTTTAGCAAAACTCTACATTGACACACATTCCATGGACAGAAGTACTGAATCCAGGTGTTCTGTGCTAACAGGCCACAAAACGCTAGTGATGAATCAGTGATGTCATCATTTTATACTGTCATAAATAGCATTGCAATAAATGCTTTTATTTCATCTTTAGGGTTAATTGTGCTTATGTCACTTTCAACTACAAAATGCTTTAGAGTTTGTTTCTACTTCATTTTATTCAAAGTGGAATTTTTTTTCTACACTACAAAAATCTAAATCGTACCAAGTGTATTTTTCTCATTTCTGATCAAACTTATCAAACTTATTTTTAGACAATAAATCTTGATAACTTATTTCAAGAAATCTTACCAAGAAAATTATAGTTGTTCCAATGGTAGATTTTTTAATTTTTTTTTGCTAAATTCAAGATATTTTTGCTTAATTCAAGCAAAAAAACAAACAAAATCTGCCAATGGACCAAGTGAAAATGACCTTTGTAAGACTTCTCAGAATAAGATTTTCAAGATCTGTTGTCTCAAAATAAGTTCTTTATATCTCACTGAAAAGTTCCTCTCTAGGTGATTATGCTCTTTTTTAAGTGTGATGAGATATTTAGACTAGAAATGAGAAAAATACACTTGGTAAGATTTAGATTTTTTCCAGTGTACCTCTAGATTTCTGAAATTTTGTCCTGTTCTGACCATAAATAATCATTTAGAAACTGTCTGATTTCTTCAGCTCTGAATCCATTTCACTTCAAAGAAATACTGATTTGACATTTATGGCGAATTACATGAATATTTTTTATCATGATAATAATGATGGTGATATGATAATCAACAGGAATGGGAAGTGTAGGTGTGATGTGTCCTAACATTTTTATCATCTTATAAATGTTTTATCAACTAATAAATGAATGAAGAAAGGCTTGTGTGGTTCCAGTAGCCTGCAGCGTACGACACCATAGAGCAGGTCAAATCCAGACAGAGTTTAGTTCACACTGGAATGTGATATTCATCTCATTTAAAGCATAATATAAGCCGTAAAAAAACAATCAGATAGGATCAATAAAGCTTGCAATGTGAAGGTATATTTCCTGCCTAATGAAACAGAGGAGAATGCCGCTCTTCTAATTACCGTCGATGTGCGGCATGGTGACAGTCAGTTTGATGAGGTTGGGGTGGTCTGTGTTTTCTGCTCCAGTGTACCGCAGCTTAGCAGAGAAGGGTTCGGCTCCCACTGCGCCGACAACACGGGACTGGCACATTCCTGCGACCGTGTCGGAAACAAACAAACATCAAACGCTTTGTGGTGTTTTGTCCCCCAAAAACCCACCACAGAAAACTCTATTGTCGTTGAGTTTTCTGTCAGAGTAAGAAGTGCACGAGCTGAGAGCAAGTCGCAGCCGGCTGCTGCTTATCGTGTCCAGCCCTTTCCATAAGAGAGTTGAAAGATTAGAAAGTGGAGGATGAGCTGCACTCACCCTCGTCCATGCTGATGGACACTATGGGGCTACTGAGCTCCAAACCTTCATCCCCATTAGAGTTCACAGCCCTTGCAGCGCACTGGACCCTGGAACCAGCCTGAAAGTAGACTGAGTCTAGAGTGATGAGTTTAGAGGAGCTGAAAAACGTATCGAAATCCACCTCCCTCATCGGGCTGGTGACGCCGTCGGGGCCGGTGGGCGCACTGACGAGCCAGCGGTAGCGGGTCAGTGTGTTGTTGATATTCTCGCTTATGCAGATAGAGCCTGTTTTGTCATAGTCTGGATATTTGGGGTTGCAGGCCTACAAAGGGAAACAAAAATATGCTTTTGAGCAAGAGCCATCCCATTGTTGCAGCGGCAGCAGCAAAAGTCATTGTCAAGGTAGCTGATAATTAAACACAGAAGGCAGAACTGCTAAACACGACTTCATTAAGAGTATTTATCACGTTTAAAGTGCACTTAAGAGATGGAGAGCTTTGCTAAATGAACCATTGGCAGATGAAATCAAAAAATAATGAAAGTATTCATTACTGCCAACCAGGACATACAGTAACACAAATAAGAGGGTATCCGGCAGAAGGCAGGAAGTCCTTGGTGTGGTCGATGTCATCATAATGCAGCAGAGACACCACCCGAGGCACCGAGGGGAAGGTGACATCTGCCATGCTGTTGGTCTCTTCAATATAGATTATAGCTTTGCTTAGCTGTTGATTGACAAACAAGAGCAATTAAGAAACCATTAAAGTTAATCTATCGTCTGCTACCTTCTAATGTGATCATTAGCCAGTGGTTTGATACTAAGCAATTCAGTGAATTTGTCTTGATTTTTTTACCTTTGTCTCTGCTACCATATTCTCATCAGGCTTCAGGTGCACAGTGAATGCCTCCCTCATTTCTCTGACACCATCATATAAAATCTCCACTTCCACATAGTGCTCTTTGTCACCTTCTTTGAACACAATTTCTACAGAAAAAGGAGAGATTTGACAGGTACCTCTTCAGCAATTTTCACATCATTATTGCCCTGATAGAAGTGAAAGGAAGTATTTCTTACCCTGTGATATGGGATGGTAATCTTCTCCAGAGGTAGCAGATCCATCTTTGGTGTGGACCCGAACGATGGAAACTTTCGATGTATCTCCGACACGTAGCACTGGGATCTTCACCGCAGACACTTTGCCACTTTCTTTAGGCTCATTCACACTGAATTTGGTTTCTCCAAACCTAATGATAGCCTCTGGGGAAAGCACAGCATTGAATTAAAATAAGATCTGCAACGACACTATTTATTCTTATTTTTTAATTTCTTGGAATAACAATGGAAAAATAAAACCACACACTTCAAAAGAGACTAATACGGATATTAAACAATACAAGATATGTGAAACATACCAATAAACTATTCTCACTTTCATATACATTCAAATTAAAGGATTTGGTGGAAATTAAAACAGGACAAATCTTATACAAAACAAAAAATAATTACTTTTAAGCATCATACAGAAATAATAGAGAAGGTGGTTATGACTACAGGCAGAAACAACATTTCACTAGAACAAATCCTAAAAAGATGTGCACTACATGTTGTGGAGTGGTTTTGTAGAATAGAATGGAACTAAATATCAAACAGTCTGAAAACATCACAACATTTAAGAAGATGTATTACAACCTAATTTCCTAGTGATATAGTAGCAATGAACGGGAGTACGACGACAATAATTATTGATGGTACGCAATCATTTTATTCTCTTTTTTTGTAATTTAATGACTGACTATTCTGTGTTATGGACCGTATTTATGAGCTGATTAGTCCAGTGATGTAAAACTGGGGTTGGACAATATAAGCTCGGGTCTTCTTTTCAGACATAAAGTATTGAACCACAATGAAATACAGTTGCGTAAAAAATGATTAGACCACCTTTGTTTTCCTCAATTTCTTGTTCATTTTAATGCCTGGTTCAACTAAAGCTCCATTAGTTTGGACAAATAGAATGAGACCAACACAA
>JAPTYQ010000006.1:30527672-30548646 GCA_029814465.1 Ostorhinchus cyanosoma | reverse complement strand
GTTTCAGAGTGTTGCTTTGTAAAGCATGTGGCCGGGGGAGCCCCCCCCCCACCCACCCAGGTTGTTACGGTCAGTAAATCTGTCACGTCCACCCAAGCGCTCCACTGTGTCCATTTCCTTCCTCGATGGGCACGCAGAGAGCAACGCACATTCAACCTGGGGTGTTTTATTATGTGTGAGGGCGCATGCATTTACAGGTTCCATGACTGAGTGTGTACACATGAAACACTCTGCACCTGTTCACAGCTTTTTCCATTGGTCAACACATTTCTACACGCAGAGTAAAATGGCTTCCACTGCTCCTGACAAAACAAAGCCATAAATAGGACAAACCCTGTGTGTTGAGCGCATTAATCCACAATGAACACATGGGGCTACTTTGATATTTTCTATCAATTAAGGGATTTTAAGTGGTTTTAAGATGAAGAACATGGTGTGAAGACCCCGTTTTTGCCATTCCAGTAACCCACACTAATTGGCTTTATTAAAAATGCTGGAAGAAGAATCCACAGGACAGATGCTGATGTTCCTTGAGCTCATACTGTAGATCCAGTTCAGACTGAACTTCAGACAGACTTAGTGATATCAACACTGAGCTGTAATTGGGACAAAAGGCTGCAGTGGCTGTGAAGCCTGAGCAGAAATGATACAAGAAACTGCTCTATTTTCACTCTCTTGCAAAATTAACAAAATGTTTGAATCATTTAGTTGTATACATTTAATAAAATACTCATGAACAGAGATGTTTTCCTATTCTGGGAATAGACATAGTTGTTTGTCTCCAGAGGCACAGATTCACCACAACACATCAACACACAAGTGAGTCTGACCTCAGTAGACCTCAAAACGCTGTTTCCACCAAAACTTGGGTTATACGGGAAGAACTAGTCTTAATATTAAGTTAAAAGTGAAACTTTAATAGTTTGCGAACCTTGAAGATCTATTTGAAACGCCCTTTTCATTAGATGAGTCTATTTTGTTAGTGCATCATTTATATTATAGCCTTCAACTCACTGATCAGTTCCTCTATTATTCCACATATACAGCTTCTACTACAGTTTGAATAATATATACTGTGCATCATGCATGCAGGCTTATTTGAAGGATGATGGCAACATTTATTACAATTAGAGTATGCCTTTTTTATTTTCTCTGAGAGAAAAACATGGCTAAAAAGTTGCTTTGAAATGATGCAATCACATTTAATTAGAGGTCATTCACACTATTTGGAAGGATATTGATCCAACAACAACAATTCATCTTCAATTTAAGAACTAAATTAATGTTTGCAACAGAAAAGCTTTTTAGGCAAAAACACACACACAAATATAAGTATGGCTCACTACTTTATTGTATCAAGTGGCAACACAGACTTCTTTGCCAACTGTAGTAAGTCAGTCATTAATAAGGTGTGCCAGAGTGGAGGTCTTTGCTTCATGTGTGTTCCCATCAGTCTATGTATGACAGGACCTCCCTCCTCAGTTTGGAGTGGAGCCAACAGCATGGCACGGATACCAGCAGTAAACACTTCATGTGTGATCTCTGAATTGTGAAGAAGTCCATCCTCCATGAGGTAATGGAAACAAAATAGGCCTTAGCTATTAATCTGAACTCACACTGGCGCCGACATGGGTAACGTTATAACACGGCTCATGCATTTGCTCTTCTGCAGCATAATTCCATAAAATGGAGAAACTAAATTATATGCATCATCTTATTATAATCAAACAGACAGGAACATTCCCAGACCGTTTATCGACAGGATTTGTCCCAAGTACCTCATACATTTCAATTAAAACATCAAATAGTGATGTGTGTTTTGCATAATTATTTACATTAAAATGAAGTAACAGCGCAGACATCAACCTAAGCCTCAAAGAGGCAGCTTTTCCCTTTCAAAAGGAATCACATTAAACACCTGTTTGCCTTCAAGAGTGTTCGCTGTAAAGTGGGTCTATCAATTATTCATTTTTCATATCCAGCAAGGCCTGAGCAGAATATGTCCCAAAGCAGTTTTCAAACCTCTGAGAAATCATTTATGTTCACAGTTTTTACCAAAGACATCTTTCCATGACATGAGCAAATATTGAGTTTAGTAGGTCTTAAAGTTCTAGTAAAGCGGCAGTGTGGCCTTTGGGGAGCTGGGGAGTGGAGGTGCTATTTTCCAGCAGACCACTTCACTCCTCCAGATTTCTTTCTAATTAAGATAAGCAGGGGTTGGAGTAAGTCCACTTCAAAGAGGCCCCAAGGAAAACACCAGAGTTAATCTTTAACCAGCACTCAGAGCACTGAGACAGACTTTAGTGAGTAATATCTGTATCTCTAACCGTTGAGTCTGTGCTCTGCTGTGGAATCTAGAGCAGCAACATATGAACATTGGACGCAATCGGAGCATATGCTGCATGTAGAAGGATCACAACCTTTTTTCAATCAAATTTTACAAACAGATGGCAGATATGCACGGCTAGTTAATTTAATCAATTCACTGAATAAAGGGTTTAATGACATTTGGACATGCTCGCATGCTTTCATGCAGTTTGTATAGAAGGGGTTTGTTCATCTTGTCCGTCGACACCAGCGGTATAAACCTGTACACGGACTTTTTATGTTGAGGACTTGGTGTTTTTCTTGTACCTACGTTTTCTAGTGGTTCAAAGGTCGTTTCTGCACCTTTACATCAGCAGCACTGAACACATTAGCTTAGAAATTAGGTAAACGACAAAAAATAGAGAAATGCCCCATGAGATGTAACTTCAGGAAAGTATGAATGGCAGTTAAAGGTCAGAGTTTAATTTATTGATCCAGTTCAAATTGGGCCTTTTACATATATTATTTTTGTTATTTTTATAGATAATTTTATGAGTCAAGACAGTCACGGTTTGTAGTGAAGTCAGTAAAGTAACATCTAGTTTTGTGTTTAACAGCTCAATGGACTGCATCTTTTGTTGCACATTACACACAACAGCAAAACAGCCATCGGCTTTGCACATTTTCATTCTTTGAGATGGGTGAAAAAGTTTCACCAGAATTGAATGTGGTCATGTTGAAGCTGCAAATGCCTCAAACAGCTCTGAAGTGTTAATGAAGACACTAATGAAGATGTCAACTCTGCAACTTCTAAACTTGTAAAATGATCTTTACATTGACAGACATTATATGTGAAAATGGTGGAATAATGTAAACAGAATCCAAAAACTATTTGTTATTCACTGCAATCCTTTTTTTTTCTGAAAGAAGGTCTAATGAGGCAGACTCTACATTAAAACACACAACTATACACCAGGACATCATCTAAGCATGTGAAAGTATTGAACCTTCAAATTCTAAATTCTCTTCTAAACGACATATTTCACCCAAAAAATTATTAGATCATTAAAAGTCATCAAAAACAATGGTTATGCAATCAAGTACTAACTCCTGTGTGGATCATGTGACAAACAGATAGAAAAAAAGACAAGGAATGCCTAAAAGCACTGTTTTTTTCAGTACAATGACATATGTATTGATGTAAGAGCTTAAATGATTTTGGTTATTATCAAGAAAACATGGAAAATGGCTCTAAAATGAAACTCATATGAGTTGCTTTAATTGTAATCATTCTATTTGTCCAAACAAATGTACCGTTAGTTGGACCAGACATTAAAATGAACAAGAAAGTGAAGAAAACAAGGGGTGGTCTAATAATTTTTTCGCCGACTGTATTTGTGGTTAAAATGCGACATGCCTACAATGTAACACACATATAATAAAAGTAAGTAGAAAGTCCCTTGACCAGAACCAGCTATGCAAATGACCACTTTACAGATTCAACCTGTAAATGTTTATGTTATCTGCACTGTTAACCAGAAGCTCTGCTCACTGACGCAGTGGATGTGCATGAGGGACACCAGCCTTTTGAGAGAGGCCAAAGAATGTGAGAGGCCGGGCCGGGCCGGGCCGGGCCGTGCCAGCTTAGTCTGTTCCCTGTATACATGTGTTGGACAGCCCTTATTTGGTCACCATCGAGTGGCGCGGGGCCGTGATGCCCTGTGCCCCCGGTCTGCTCATTCAGCCAGGCAGACAGACGGGCGGCCCTTCGCCCACAATCATCAGCCTGGATAATAAATTAGGACAGGCTGAACAGACACAATGCATCCAAAAATACTGAGAGATCACACTGTTTCCTACACACAGAGATCTACTAAAACTCTGCCAATCCAACACAAGCATTACAGATAAAGAGTTTTGCATAAAGTCAGACAGATTTCATGTCCAATCGACCGTATCAGAAGACATAAGCACAGAGACCCACAGGACAGTGCAGTGAAAACAGGCTGCGCTTGTCTGGAGTCATGTGGTTCTTATGGGCACCCACCATGAAGTGCAACATCCCTGCTTTGATTCCAGGTCTGGGTGACCTTCCTTTTATGTCTTTCCCCCCTCTCTCTGCCCTTGTTTTCTGTCTCCCTTCTAATGTCATCTATCAAGCAAAAGCACAAAAATACCCACAGATAAAAAAAACTCTGGTAAAGGTGAGGGTTTTTTTTTAAATAGAAAAGATTATAGTGGGCAATACCAAGATAAAGTAAATTTATAGAATTAATCATAAAGTAATCCTGCCTCTTATGTATGACTTAATGGAAACTCTGCCTAAATAGATTAATTGTTAATGAGCTGTTCGTTTTCTTAAGCGTATGTGTGTATATGCAACATTTAATTATGTGCATCATAAGTTGCTGAGCTGGGAGGTTTTTTTTCTTTTCTTTTTTTGGACCTGCAGTGGAAGCCACATTTTTTATGAAGCTGGATTTTATCACAATTTATTAGACCAAGCCTAGAAGTGACCTTCTACACTGCACAGAAAGAGCAGAAGTACATGATTTATGATAATAATTCCCTGAGGTGGCTTCATTCACAATCAAAGGCTTTTAAAAACGTTAGTAACGAGTAAATAGAGATGATCAAACTAAACATGTATTGTTTTAGACTTTTAAACTATTGTCTAAAAGGAAACAATGCAGTCTTTATGGTTTTTGTCATCTTTTAGTTTTACTTTATATATTATATTAGTATGGCTTTATTGTGGTAACATTTTTATTCCTATTCCCAGAGAAAAGCCAAATTGGTAATTAATTTACATTATATTAAATACACTAATACCATCCCTTTGAGAAATTCTGCAAAACTTTATTTTTTTTGAAATGTCAGGTTTAGATCATCTAAGTTTCTTTCTTTTCACAAAGTACCAGATCATACCAACATACTTTTCACCTCTCCAATTAAGGGAAAAGGGATATAATAATCCTGTTGAAGGAAAGAAAGCACACTGCAAGAGGAGAGAGAGGGAGAGAGCGTACGGTCTAATCACCCTAAGCCTCGTATCAGCAGTAACGAGTGAGGAGTTGGGCATGGCTTGAAAGATTTAGCACTGTTATGATTTCACAGGCCTTAAACCCTTTTCTTGCAGCGTAGCCTTCAGGGAACTAGTCTGCCGTAAATTTGGCCGCTCTGCAGAGCTGTCGCCTGTTTGTCCACTCTGACACAGTGGTAATTCAGAGGTGACATTTGGGGGGGGGGTCGAGAGAAAGACCAGAAGCACTTCAAAACAAAAGGCCTGGGTCAAAGAGGCATGCAAAGCTTAAAGCCAGCGGGTTATGGTCTCAGCAGGGGAAGTTCATAAAGAGGAATGTATAAAAGTTTTTCAAAGTGTGGGAGAAGGATTATTAGTGTGGTAGGGTTATGCAGGCTTTAACTTTAGCAGTAGCATTAGCATTGTGTTATGCTGTATTAGTAAAAGAATATCACAATAGTGTTCAATGTGAAGTGATAATGCTAATGGTTCATCATCATCACTTCCAGACTCAGGAGTCCATTTAAAAAACAGACAAACAAGCAACAAAATCAAAATAAATATAAAACACAGGTTAAAAACACGGACAAAACATCACCAGTATTAGAACAGACCAGTGCCACCACTGGGATGACTGGTATGGCACTGAACTGTGACTGGGATTTGTCAACAGCATAAGGATGGAATTCTGAGAACAGTTCAATCAACATTGAAGTTTGTACATTAAGTTTCTCATACGAGCCTGAAAAGTGTTCACTCCTGCATCACAAACTTAGTCCAGTTTTAAAACAGTATTCTCATGGAATCATTCTTTGAGTTTTTGTAAGCGATCCTTTTTAAATCTGACCCACAAAGAGCCAGTACAGATTTTTTTTAACATTTGAGAATTTTCTTGCCAACATACAGTACTGGTCTGGGCTTATACCGTCTGACGTTACCTGTGCACATCGTCATCATCGCACATCTGATCCGTAATGAAGTCACCTAAATACTTTATTTTGAAGCACATGCAGTATTTTTCATTAGAACACATGAATTATTTCAGCATAAAGCTACACATGGGTCCTATCCATGCATGTATCCATGGGAGGCTCAGTGTTAGCATGTCCACCTCAGACCACAGCTTTTCTGTGTTGAACGTACCTGTTGTGTCCATACTGAATGGGTTTCCTCTACAGCGTCCCCCGACCAATAAAAACAGGTTCATTTGGGTTCATTCTCCTGTCTGGGCCTCTGACCACTGTGCTAACGGGCCCTGACTGCCTTCAACGGCAGCTCACGGCTCCTAATGTGTGTGATTTGTTTATGCTAACAGCTAATGCTAATGCTAATGCGAGGTATTGTGTGTGCATTAGTAAAATATAAAAAGTGAATTTACCTAAGGAGAGAATAGAGCAAATTAACCTTCAAACTTTTAACCTTTTAACCCACCTCGTTTAGGGAGAGGTTTTAGAATTGCAATATATAATATGCTACAATATTCCTATCATGTTATTTTCACTAAATCCTTCTGATAGCCAGGAAAATAAAAGTTTTGTCTTTTTTACATTAAATAATAGCCTTGATTAAAAACCACAGATTACAAGAATTTTTTTTTTTTTTTTTTTTATGAAATACCTTTGACATTTTTTTTTGTTTTAATTTGATCTGATTAGATTTTACTTTTAAATAAGACTGTGAAATATCTGTCCCCTACGGAGGATAAAGATGCATTGCTGGGTCTCAGGAGGATATACTTTTTAATCCCTATGGGGAAATCCAGCCTCTTTTAACATTTCATCTGATTTGATCCATTCTAATACACACACACAGTGCTGAACATGAGCATTAGAGCGTAACACTTGGCACACAGGCGCAGTGAGCTGCCGCTGAAGGAACACCTCCAGATCTTCATTAGCACCGTGGTCAGGAGCACTGACAGGAGAATTAACCTATGGACGTGTTTTTAATGCCAGGGGAAGAAACCTGTACTGCATATAGACAACAGGTAAGCTCAGCGTAGCGAGGCTCGACCGATTTGTACTTCATACTTTCTTAGAATTACAGTTTAGTATTTAGAATTCTGCTTCATTCACACTTAACACAGGTACAAACTTCGACTCGTGCCAGAGCAGTACAACGCTGAGGGTTTCTTTAGATCAGAGACTCATTCATTTAGATAAAGGGTCAAATGATCTGAAGTGAACAAAGTCAAATTATATTATGACAGTGTTTACATCTACAAACCTTCCTTCAAGATGTGAATAACATGACTGACCTGACAATAAATGCAATTTTAACAACATTATGCCTCAGTTTATCATCTACATCACAACTTAGAGGTCACAGTGCATCTACAAATGCATCAAACCTTTAGGAGCAGGCAGAACAATATTAAAATTACACTTAATTGTCTAAGACATTTCAGGTGGTTCATATTTTGACTGAAGGGAGGAACGGGGTATTTGACAAAAGCTCAGTTAGTTTGTTTAACACTTCAGCAGCAAAACTATGGGTTGAATTCAGACCAAATTGGGTTCATAGATTGCCAGAGACCCAGAATAGATGTGGTTAGATTTTGGGAAAAGCAGATCATGTATTTTTTAACATCTTTTTTTTTTCCATTTACTTATAATCAGTGTGTCTGTAAAAACATCAAATTTGTTTCAATTTGCTTCAAACTTGGCACATATATAGAGGCAGTTGTTATGCTGACATCAGCACATGCATAGACATGATGACATCATCTGAATTGATGCCAAAAGACGGTACATACATGTGAGGGGCGGGGTTTGTTATGCCTGGAACCAGTTGGTTCATGTCAGTCACATGATTTTGTGTGAAAGGATAGTTTGTAAATGTCAACATTAATTTGGAATTTTACTTTTTATACTAAAACAAAGAGAAAAAATTGGAGTTATCATTATTTATTGGTAATTTAAATAGTGTTTTACTGGTCATTGACTGTCCACGGGCCGTATGTTTGATCATTACCCATAAGAAAAGGCCTAGATTCTGAAAATGCTGCATACCTTACCAACATCCATACACCCCAAGCTGAGGCACTTTACTTCATCACTAAACTGCATGCACACAGAGCGTCTCCAGCGCTGCGAGTTTTGTCCTTCACAGTATGATTCTAAGGAACTCTGCGAGCGTTTGACAGCCAGTGTTCGATTCCAAACTGCAGCATAAGGTTGCCGTGGTAACTGCTGTGTGACCATCTTCCTGGGTCACAAAGTAGGAGCCCCTCACACACGTTAAAAAGGAGTGAGGAATTCCCAGAGCTCTTATTTCAGACAGGGTTCCTTTATTTGTGACCCAGAAGAGAAATGTGTCGCAGGAAACACTATACAGTGTGATTATGGGGAAAGGTCAGTCCTGTCCTGGGAGTCTGCTCCACGCTCCATTATCCCCACACACAGAAACACATGACGTCACTTGTCACTAAACTATTAATCCCCCTCAACTAAAGTCTACAAAGAATAAAAAAAAAAAAAACTCAAGCAGCTAGTGGCAAAAAAGATTAACGCTGTACCTTTTGGATATTTGCAAGGCTCAATATTTTTCTGCATCTACAAATTACTGGCACCAGGTACTGTACATGCAAACATCCTGTAACTATAATCCTATTAGTCTCGCCTGGAAATATTGGTTGAAACAGAGTATTTTCGAGCACCTTAAGGATTAGCAAGTAGCTAACTTTAGAGGCAATACTCTGCAGAAGATCCGCTCTGTCGCGCACTGCTGAGTTCCAACCAGGGGCGGAGGGTGTCCTGCCAAGCACTCAAGGTCAGAACTTATCCCCGATCATGGCTACATCATTAGGGCAGAATGAAAGGGCTATTCAGACTTGGGTGGGCACAAGTTATTCAAAAGTATTTCCTGCTGTTTGCTTCAATCATTGATGAGAAAACGAGTCAAAAAAAGTCCCTCAGTCTCACTTTGAAAGATTCAAAGCATATGGTGCATTTGCATAATTTAGAGAGAACTCGAGCCGACACGTGAGAAACATTTTGTTATGCAGTCGGGTAAAAAGAGTCAAAAATGAACTGCTGTGTATCTTAAAAAAAAGTAAAAAAAACAATAAATCAATTAGCCAACCTTGAGTTTCCTACGTTATCCAGCAGGAGTATAAAAGTGGCTGCAGAGTGCTTTGTTTGTTTCGATTGTGTAGGTGAGGTCAGACCAAGTATTCCTTGACTGCCCTTGAATGGCATTCCTGTCTGTCAAAGAGGATGCAGCCTCAAGGGTCTTAATTAACAGTCAACCGCACAGTTTACAGAGCAAAAGCCTCAACTCTCAATAGCAGGGGGAAAAACAACAAAAGGCTGAATTAGCCGCTACAGGGCTTTCTTCTGCATTCACATGTAAAGGTCATTGTGGAATTAAAATTGAGAGTTTCTCGCTCATTACCCGTCATTTGCGTATTGTATTAACACTTCAACAGCCACAAGGCCGACGTTACTGATGGAGGGAAGAGAAGTGAATGGAAACCACTGGAAAACGAGCTCAAATGTATTTTCAACATGTGAAAATAATCTGTGTATTATTCATTCTTTTCATATTCAACTGAGAATCCACAATTGGAAAATGAAAAAAATGACTTGCTATTCCATTATTCATGTTCAAATCAAAAATCAAAAAAACTGTTGTTTTTCATTCTTTCCGTTATACGCACAAATTAAAAATTGGAAATAGGCAAATGAACAAGGTCAGTGTATGGATTTTCTTTTCAGAAACCAAATAAAAACTGGTGGTTAATTGATTTTCATTTTAAAATACAAAAGTTAAAATTGAATTTTAAGGCGTTTTTCTTTTTTAAAGTCAAAACAAATAAACCTAATTTTGAAATAACAATTGATTTTCATTTTCTCTTTCTGATAACAAAGAAGAAAGTTACTACTTGACAGAAATGGAAAAACGGACCAAAACTTTTCTAAGAGCAGATGTTGTCATTTTCACGGAAAAACCAATGGGTTTGTAAGAATCTTCCAGTTCGTAGAAAATCTGCAGTTCATAGACATTCATGTCCACAATGTCCAGATTTTGTCCAAACCCACTGTTTGTAAGAATCAGTGTGACCTCAAAGGCATTAGCGCTCTTTCCATGAAAATGACAACATCTGGTCTCAGAAAATGAAAAAAAAAAAGGGTATTTTTGGTCCGTTTTTCCATTTCTGTCAGGTAGTAACTGTTTTTTTGTTATGAGGAAGATAAATCAGGTTTTTTTTTTTTAAATTTGGTTAAATTTTTTGACACTGAAAAAGAAAAGTGCCTTGAAATTCAGTTTTAATTTGTCTATTTTAAAACGAAAACCAATTAACCACTAGTTTTTATTAAAAAAGAAGATCCGATTACCAAAAGATGGCTGAACCGAATGTCGGGTTTCATGTTGACATTTTTAATATGGGATTTGTTCTGACCCAGAACTTACTGACCTCTTCATGTGTTACGTAAAGCGGCTTCGACTTCAATCGTCTACCGCGGCCGCGCTTGTATTTGACCAAACAACAAAACCTGGAAAATCCTGCCCGTTTTTTCAGTTGTCACGTCTTCCTCCTTGAGAGTAACGTGTTTCCTGCATGTGAATAACATGAAATTACCGCAGAATGCATTAAGCAGAACACTAGCAAAGCCACGAAAGTCCAGCTCAACACACAAAGAAGTCTGTAACTTCAAAACAATTCAAATATCAAAAAGGTCAAAATGAAACCCGACATTTGGTCCATTTGCTTATTTCCAATCGTGAATTTATGCGTACAATCGAAAGAAAAACAACTTGTTCTTTGATTTTTGATTTGTACCTGAATAATGAAATAACGAGTCCTTTTGTCCTTTTTCCGACGGCGGATTCCAAATTGAATATGAAAAGAACGAATGACACACGGATTGAAAATGATATACGAGTTCTAGGCTGAAAATGGCCCGCTTGTCTCTTTTCTTTGAGCTTCTCGAGGAAAACAAACATTTTCCAGCCATGACAGACACTTCCTGAATGAAGACATGAGCTCACTGAGACAAAAGTCCATCCCAGGGGCTGAAAGGCTGGCGTTGTTTACAAGTGCATGTGTTCAGTGTACCTGATCTGTAAGAGGCTGCTGGTGACTAAATAGAAAAGGACAGAGGGAGGAAAACAACAAGGGAATCCAAGCACGAGTGTGAAAATGCGATGTGAAACAAAAGCAACATAAGGATGCAGGATGAAGCGAGTGGACAAAGAGAGGGGGACGTGCTTTTTCTTGACCCTTGAATGCACAGTGTTTGCTCTCTTGTCAGACCACATAATGGTGGACTGTTTGCTGAAAGCTGCAGTGTGAGGCCATAGAATATAAAACCCCATCCCAACTCCACAGATTCATGAGCTCCATACTAATAGAGCCGGCTGTTTGTCTACGCCGGTCCTGGGTCTGGCTTTCATTGGGTTCAATTTGAACATGTTTCCACGGCGTTTCACAGTTGTTACTCGTAAATCCTCACTTGCAGAGGGGCTCTCTGCTTTAGAGGAAAACGCTCCCCGAAAAAGCCAAAATGGTAATTCCTAAAGAAGTGTTAAATGCCTTTTGGGTCTTTGTTTATGACTGTTGAAAAGGAGCCTTGAAGTAGAACTACACAAACCTGCACGTTAAAGATAAGCACGCTTGTCTGTATTTATGAAAAAAAACGGAAGAAAAAGTCTGAGGGTTTGGTTTGTTATTGTCTCCTTGTAATATTGGAACTAAAGATTGTACAGTGCAGTAAAACAGATTAAAGCTACAAAAAGTTACAGGTACTGTTTGTACAAGAAAAGTGCTTTTAAGAAGACCTGAAAAAATCATTTAAAGACCTCCCACAGGAAATATTCTTGACAATAGTAAATGTTTGTAGGAACATTTAATGAAAATGAACATACTTTTTTGTTGTTACTGGGCTCAATCTAGGTATAAAATCAGAGTGAAGGGGGAAGGGAAGTTTCTGACGTTCAGCAAAGTACGGCCTGATTCACCGATAAACGGGTCAAAAGTTTGGACTCACCTTCTCATTTAAATGGGTTGAGATAATAATAATAATAATAATAATAATAATCTTTATTTGTATAGCACCTTTCATACAAAAACTGTAGCCCAAAGTGCTTCACATCGGTTAAAATTTACAAGAAATCAAATAGAATTTCATAAAATAAGAAATACATGAATATTAATATCGATGGTCCACAGATGGACGACAAGTGTTCAGCTTCACCGGGACGCTTCGAGACTGTTGGAAAACATTTCAGGTGACGGCCTCAAGAAGCTCATCAAGAGAATCCAGAGAAAGTGCAAAGCAGGAATAAAAGCTAAATGTGTCTATTTAGAAAAATCTACAATATAAAACCTGATTCATGTCTCACTTTTTTAACAGTTCGTGCAGAGTTTTGATGCGTTCAGTGAGAATCTACAATGTGAATAGTCCTGAAAATAAGGAAAAAGCAGGTGAGTCCAGACTGTGGACTGGTGGTGTAGAAGCAGTGTGTACGTTACCAAAGGAAAATAAAAGTTCACAGTAGATAATTAGCTCATCCATCGTTTCACCTCCTCCATCTCCTTTGCATATATGTGCTGTCGACAGTCAAAATGCTTCTTTTAAACAACGATACCAATATTGGTCAAAAAAAACATCAGTGCATCCCTCAAAGAATAACAACTGGGAACGAAACAGGAGAAAAATACCACCTTCCTACAACTTCTTTTCTTGTTATACCTACAGTATAGTTGAACTTTCTCACTGCGACCTCTTTGTGTGTCTGTATGTGGAGGGGATATTTTTATTAACCCATAAAGACCCAAACATCCACTGTCGACCAAAAGCATGCATTGATCTAAAGTGTTGATCCATTTATCCTATCTATATTTGTAAATAAATGCTGTAAAATACACTTTATCATCTTTTCATGGTCATCAGATATGACCATATTTGGACGTTCAGAGGCTCCGTAGTTACCATGGAAACACCCTCATCTTCTACAACATTGATTCACCAGTAAAACCCATGGAGTTGGATCAGTGACAGTGGATGGAAACACTGGGTTTAGGTTCAGTTTATGATATGTTTTACAGAGAAAGTCACCTTTTCTCCAGTTTTCTCTGTTTCTGATGTAATAACCCTCAATTTTGATCTGAGCTTTAATGAACATTTACGCGATCAGTGAATTAAATATAGGAAAAAACCTGATTTTTGCTGAAAAAAGAACCAAAATACAGAGGATAGTGCAACAAATGGTGATAAATCACTTAAGAAAGAGTCAATACAGAGAAAAATTCATTGTGGAACTGACACTAAAGTAGCACCTGGTCTTCATGAGTTCAAGTAAATTTAAAAGTACTTAGAACTTTTACTTAAGTAGGATTGCTGATGTAGTACTTTTACTTCTATTTTGCATCTTTCCTTAAATACTAAGCTTCAGTAATTCCTCCACCATTTGCTCCAGAGCTGAGCTCTGACACTTGGAAAAGGAGTATTTTCTGATTAAGAAATGTAGGATATGTCATACTATAGCATTATTATGATGACTCTTTGCACATTTATGCAGCTGATTATGGAAATGAATGTAATTTGCATGTTTTACTTCAAGTTCTGACACACAACCCTTGTTTATGATCAGCCGTAATAAAGATAAGATCTTCTACGGTAGAGACGGATGCTCCAAAGAAAGTCCACATTTTTAGTCGGATGGAGACACACACCTACTTGCCAAAATGATCAAAGAAGATCAACAAGTGCTCGGATATGCTTTGAAGGAATGAGAGTCTCTGTAGAAAGTCTGCTACTGGCGAAAACTTTGAAAATAACAATTTTTAATAAGGGTATGCCTGGCTGCATGTAAACAAGAATATAAACAACTTATTAGGAATTTTTCAGAATTAGGGCAAAAAAGCTGAGCATTTGGTGCATGTAAAGGTGGTCACTGAGGCACTGCACACACTCACATATTCATTTAATGAGTCAAATGTTTGGAGTAAATGTGGATGCAGTGAATGTGTGAAAGCCAAAGGAAAATGCTCTTATTCACTGCGTTTCAGGCAATAATGTGTGCTGTGTTTATTCCACATGCTCATATCATGACAACGGTGAAAATGCAATTTATCAGTCAGCATTAGACCAGATTATGACAAAATAAACCATATCAGTTCCAAACAGCAGCTGCCTCTCTTCGGACCTCAATCGGAAGACCTCTGTGTTCAAAGCAAACACAAAAACATTCACAACCTGTTATGAATAACACAACACCTGAGCCTCCGAGAAATCAAATAAACAAGATGTGATGAGCTCTATTTCACAGAGGCTGGAATCTATTAGATGTGAAGGGCGAAAGCTAAATGTCAAAGGGACTAAACATTAGAGACATGCAGAAGTTTCAGTTTTGTCGACAGGACTTTCTGTGACATTTTCACTCTCACTCACCGGATGCCCTTTAAAAACCCAAACCTCCTTTTTAGGAGGTGAGTAAAGTGCAAATTAAATCTGTTAACTGACTTTCCCCTAAGGTTTCACGCAGGCTCATAAGCTTTAAATGCTCCCTCCCTCTAATGAAACACAATATGCTTAAAAACAATGACCCGCACACTCGCGATAACCTTTAAGGTATTACAGGCCAATTTGGTGGTAATTGTAATGCTTCAGCCAATTACTTGAGGGTTTAAGGGGCTAAATGTAGCTGCTTTATCAGATTGCACAGTTGTCTCCGCTGTAACACCCCATGGCCTAGCTCCTGCTAATATGCTAACTTTTCACTCCAAACCCACGTTCCTGAAAACCCAGATAAGCGCAGGGCATTCCTTCCTATTTGAAATAGGGCTCTTTGAATTTCTCTGATTGCTCCAAACTTACTGGACTATTTTATGTTCCTCACAGCAACATGGGCAAACACAAATATATTAAAAGGAAAACATCGCTGTGAGAATTCAGACAAACTGGGTACTTAACACCGTTTTTGGAAGCACTCAAACTGTTCGGTTCATTTAAAAAAAAATAAAAAATCAACATCGTATCCGTGTTGAATTTGGAACAACTAAAAAGTACCAAGTGTTCCAGTTTGATTTCTGCTGCCTACAGCTCTGTCAAAACACAGCTGAAAACTAGGATTGATTTACAAAGCACATCTACATTTTAACACAAATTAGGCCTAGCTTGCACTTGCATTCCTATTCACTTGATGATTTCTCTTTTAAGGACCGCAACTGGAAAATATCTTATTTTAGCCACTTGTTAAAAAGTTTCAGAAATGTGCTATATGTGCTTGAGGGGAACATAAAGTATAAGACGAGAATGTTCTCTTACTTAGATGACTACACAGCTTGAGTCTGTCGTATATTTTTAGAAATGGAAGTAAGATATATATTTCACACATGAGCCAGCACTGCACTTTGCATTTAGCGCTAATCAAGTCAAATGCAAATATCCAAATAATTGGAATTCATATGTAGATTAGGAAGCATACCCGCAGAGCTTACCTACTATGTTTTGAGCCCTGACGACTTGTCAACATAGGTAATGTTTAAAGAGTGAAATGCACATTCAGGCCTTCAGTACAGGCAGCAGGAAGCAGCTTAACGCCTCACCCCCTCCAAGACTGGGACCAACAGAGCATTTCTATCTTTTATCGCCTTTGACTGATCTTCCCTCCCATTTCTCAACCAGATGACTTCTTATATCCTGTCTATCAGGCTCCACTTAATAGAGGGAAACAGCTGGTGGAGGTGGTGAGAAGGAGCCTGATCCACACTCAGAACCCCCTGACGCATTCATGAGTGTCTTTTATGAGATGAGATCCCCTTTACTCTGAAGACACTCCTACCATGTTCACAAGGCATGCATGAAATGAACATCTTCTCCAGAGAGTTTGCTTTAAACTGTTTAAACTGTGTGTGAAATGTTTCATTTCTCCCTCTACCCAGTATAGTTTCTTGGCATATGAAAATGCAGATGATTTCAAACAAAGAGCTGGTGTTCATCCCAGCCCTGCATCATCACAGTCTAATCAGAAGAGACAACAGCTTGAAATCAAAGACAAATCAGTTATCAATTAAGCTATAGATGATGCCCAGCATCTTGATGCAACATTTAGGCATTGCCAGCTTCATCTGTGATTATGGGCTCAGGCAGCTGGCCCTGAGATGGATGGATAGTGGATTCTCTGTGTGAGTGGAACTGCATGAAGTGTGTGTACAGAGGAGATGCAGCCTGTATCAGGATCCAATTCTGAAACCTGGGCTCAGCTGGAGAGAGTTGTGACACTACAGCCTTAGCCCAGCTGTCAGAGGCTTGTCATGCAGCACGGCTTAGAGGAGCATCTCCGGCCCACTGCAGGGATTCAGGGGCCAAAAACACATTATCCAGAGTGATTTTGCAAAATTGAACAAAAGCTCTTCTACTGTGTGAGAGAGAGTTGTCACAGCAGAAACTACAGAACAACCGTCTTTGAGAGCTATTAGGGTTTTTTCCACTTTGATTCAAGTGTTTTATATATGATGGTGAAAAATGACATGATGGACTTTTTAATCCTGCTTTTTTTAGGATGTAGACCGACTGCAAAACTGTTTGACTTTGACGAATATTTCTGTTCAATAAATGTACTTTTTTTTTTTTACCTGTGTTTATCAGTTCCTGTGACGTTGATGGAAATCTGGACCATGGTCAAAACCGATTCCACAAACTTTAATCTGTAGGTTTTTCTACAGACTCAGTGTTTTAACAACCTCAGTTCTGCTAGAGCAATATCCTAAGGCAGGTATGACGACACATATTATCATCAAGGGGAACAAGCCCAGGCCTGGGGTTTCTATAATGTTGGGAATTTGCCTCGGCTTTGTTATTTGTGGCTCCACACTTTCTATGGCAACACATTAAGATAGGGGAAAAGAAGCCTCCAAGGAGGGTTTCCCTTCTGTTTGAGGTAAATGAGGACACATCAGAATGTAAGGGTGTGTCTGTACAGATATTCAGGAACACATCGACAGCCCCACTTTTCTGTTTAAAGAAGAGATATATTTCTGACAAAATGTCAAGGGTTTGGTAGTTATCACCCGTGGAAAACTCACAGCCTGCAGTTAGAGCAGATGACAGTAATGTGACACAGAAACAAAAGCAGAACAGAAGGAACAAATTACTCATTTATCTCTTGCCAACATGTTTTCAAATGCTTTCAATATAGAATGAGCCAGTGTATAATAAACAGTGAGTCTAATGGACCTTCATTCTAAATGTGTTTCATCCCTTCACCAATGAGTGTAGTTTACTGAAAGACACACATGTTAAAGAAAATAGTAATGCTGTGTTTCATAAAGAAGCTCGCTGTAGGAATCAAAGCACAAATAACTGCAATGCAGACCAGGAAGGAAATCATAACCAAAGATAGTCTCTGACGAAATAAGGGAGCACTGAGGCACACAAATCACTCTCCATCTAAAACGATTAGCCTAAATCCTCACTGTAATTCAGTTTCTCATCTCCAAAGTTAAGCATCTGTTACCCAGAAATAGGTCTGCAATCAACTCCCAGATGTTTTAGCAAAAAGCATTTTTCCATCACAATATAACAACTACCTAATATTTTATTAGCTGCTGCACAGGTGGACTGTGGGGAAAACCTACCATCTGAAATCTCTTTAAAAACACGATAACTGGACCAGCTATGTAATTTGGTGAAGCTTAAGACATTCTCCATGTATATGACTCATAGGTCCCAAGGACAAAGGAATGTTCTACCCGCTACAAACTGTACTGGAGACAGTTTCATTAATAACAGGATAGAAATGCCGGGTGAAACTGCAGACTCATCACAGGCTTTGTTATGAGCGTATTATGCCATACACAAAGTGCGTTCACCTTTCCTCGGTTGTGTTTTAGCACGTTACGGAAAGAAAGATAATCCCCACTAACATAGGATTAGACAGCAGAGCAGAGCAGGGAGATGGATTCAAGTCTGCCTCCACTGTCACAAGCCATTACACACTGATAAAATGGAAGATGTGGACAATCTTCACGGCATATTACTGATGTGCAAGATGGAATGGAGGATTTGTTGGGTCAAGGTTCATAGTGACCTGAACTTACTTTATTACATGAAGCAGAAATAAAAGAAAACAATAGAACTCGCTTGTTGAGGTGGGCGCTGCAGATGGACGCTGAAAACCCGGGAGGTGAAAGAAAAAAAGGTTCCAGTTAGGAATTTGCTCCGTGTTCTACACCGCAGACTCATTTCACAACAAATCTGAATTATTGATCGAGTATATGCACTTTACATACTAAACAAATCTCACTTTTGAAATGGGAAACAGGAGTTTGACCTTCAGATGTAGCACATTTTTATGAAGTGAACAATCAATGATCTTTTGCTACCTCTTTGTTGCTCCATGAGAGAAAAAAACGGAGTCGGTAGTGAGTGCCTGGAATGAAAAACAAAGGCCACAGCAGTGGGTCTGTCAGTAGGAACATCCCTGATGCTGACTGACTGGAGGCAGACAGGGATTCAGCTCAACAAACAACTGCCTCCAAATGCTGGGGCCTGTGTGTGTTCAGGTAAGCTCACCTGAATGCACCAAATCTCCAGGAGACAAGGGGAGGCCGGAGAAATACAGCAATTAACTGACTTAGAATGTCAGAGGGACCGCCCACCGCCACCCGAAACACACACAAAAGCGCAAAAACACCCACCGTACCTGTCCTTCTTAAACAACAGCCTTTAAGCAATAAAGAAGCTTCTGGCCCACAACTCTATCTGGACCTTTGTGATCCTGGTGCAACGCTGCTGTAAACATATACCGACGTAAAATGTGTAATTTCAGTCCACTGCAATTATTAATTCAAAGCTATGACAGCTTTGACAAATAGTGAGACACAAGTGGCTCCCAGAAAATAAGACCTGTCATCAGCTTTTTCAGAAAAAAACCACCTTAAATACAGCTGTAAAGACACACAGTGAAAGCCTTTTGAAAAGAAACTGGAGACAAGTCCACAAATGATCCACAAAGACAAAGTGTTACTGACTTCGTGAAGAATCAACAATGTCATTTTAAAGTCTTTTTTTTACTCCCACAGGGGTAATAGCATTTTAGCCAGACTGAGAGAAAGAATGCAGTTTGATTTCGACACATACTAATTCAAAATAATAAGCATTTGAGGATCTGGCCTCATTACTATGTTTTATTTGTGGTAAAAAGGCCATCTGGTGTCTTTATGTATCCAACATAATTGAGTGAACAGCAACTTCTCTTCAACTCTAAATCACTCCATAAGCTTCATTTATCCAGTGCTTCAAATCAATTACCCGTGGGTTTACCACTTCTTAAAGGTTCTGTAAAAGTCACCAACGTTTAATCTTGTACAGTAAAGGTCAAACAGGCATAGATAAGGTGAACACAGATCTGAAATGGGCCTCGAAATACTTCATTAAATGACACTAGCAGCAGATGCAACGCTGCCAGGACTGACTTGGCTCATGACAGTTCAATTTAGGAAAGCCAAGACTGTGTCCAGCACCAATACAATGCATCTATCAGAGACACTATGATCGCAGCTTCAACAACTTTGCGGTCAGATGTCAAACCCCTATTAAGTATTTGGCTGGAGTATAATGAATGACTTGGCACTTTCCATTCATTCTCCCTTTGGGGAATAAAATGCCAGGAGTAAATTAGTGCCCTGCCCTGTAATAAGTGCAGGCTGGAGCCTAAGTCACTTTATTTTTGGATGGACAATGGAGCCAGCAGAAATCCCATAAGAGTCGGTTGCATGGGTCAGGAATCCCAGTGCAGTCATCTAACTTTTGATCAGAGGCAAAGAGATGAAAGGAAGTGTCTGTGGCTGCAAATAGCACCATTCATTTTACTGGTCCTAAATATTCAACCATAGTAATAATAAAACTAATAAAACTAAATTGAACTGAACTTCAGCATTTGAGAATACAAGCTTAAAGGCTCAATATATAAAAGTGCCTGCTCTTATGCGTATTGTGTAGGAGTCCTGGATGTATTATTAGAAGTCTGAATCCCAAAATGGCGTCTGTTCTTTCCATTGTAAAGTCGTCCCACGTCACCTCCACGTTTTGCAGCCCATCGCTCATGAGTGGATGAAACATTTCAACCACTGCCCCTGTCCATGCCGTCTCACTCACACCACTGGCTTTCACAGCCTCTCTTTCATCATGGTCTTTTGAGAAAAATGCTTTTAGGGCCAAGGGGATTTTTTTTTTCTTTCCTTTTTTTTTTGCTACAATACTCTGAGTCGACACTCTTCTATAGGGTGTCTCATAAAAATAGAATACTTGGACACTTTTTGTATTTCTGGAAAAGCACGGAGTGAGAAATATAGTATCATGTATGCAAATGAAGGTTAAAGCCAGCGTGGTGCCAGTTACTTCCAAACTGTAATACTTTACAGATTACTTGTTACTGTTAGTTCAAAGTAATCTTTCAATACCTGAGAATTGTTCTGTGTTAATGAGTCGTTTGCTCCTGGAGGATTCTGTTGACTTTCTCTGATTAGAGTCTGGTCTATATGTAAAGTGTCATAACATAAGATCTGATAGGATTTGGCGCTATATAATATAAATCCAATTTGAAATTTAGTCCAGTATCAGTCTTGAGTTACAGACTTTCATCATAAATGGCACATGCACATTTTTTTTTTTTTGGGGGGGGGGGGGGATTTTA
>JAPTYQ010000006.1:30515092-30526194 GCA_029814465.1 Ostorhinchus cyanosoma | reverse complement strand
AATGGCACATGCACATTTTTTTTTTTTTTGGGGGGGGGGGGCATTTGAGCAATTAACTTATGTGCAAAAAGTGTTGTAATGCAAGCACTATTGAACATGTACAGAGTAAAATCTGACTAAAAACTCATCGGTAATGCCTTACACTACTACATTACAGCTAAATCTACATTGACAGCACTTGTCATTTATGCTAATGATTAAGTATTGAAAGCAGACACTTTAACAAGAGCATTCCTAGTTCACTGGACAGACTGACAGTGGACTAATGTTTGCAAAGCCCACTCAGCTGTGACTTGAGTAAATTAGTGCAGTGAAGACCCCTAGATATGTTATCAAGCTAAATGTTCAGGTAGACTGACTAAATGGGGGAAAGAATCCTAAAATGGGGAATCACAAATAATGCATAGTTGCAAAATGGATTGAGGCTCACATTTGAATCCCCTTCTACTCACAAATGTCTGAAAGATGTATTTTTTTTTACTGGAAACACATGAAATAAATGCCTTCTTTACAGTGTATGTGACATTGTTTCTGACTCTATGGTTTTCCTTGAGTGTTCCATTGTTTGAAGATACCAGTAGCGACTATTAATGACCTTTAAATGGAACCAGATAACATCAACAAAAACAGCATAACGGCACCTCCAACACAAGCACTTGCAAATGTTGAATTTTAAGCCTATAATCAATGATAAATGATGATGATAAATATTCATATCTTTATCTGCGGCTTGTCGACTTATCATGAACATAAATATGATACTTTACAATGCACTCACATATACACAAAATTCTGTTTCACATTCTAATTAGCACTAAACAGTATGTGCCAGCTACTTGCCAGCTATTTAAATTTGTGCATATATTCATGTTCACAGCTGTTAAACACTCAGACTTCCCCCAGCAGCTGTGACATGAAAAACAACTTCACCCAAAAAATGCCAAGTGCAGTTGGTAAATTTCCCACTGAACTTAAAGTGGAGGGCAGAAGGTTTTCCAATGCTGAACATGACAGAGTGCAGCTGTGAGCGAGAGTACACCATTCAGTTCCTCCACAACATGACTGTTCAAAGAGCTGGAGGTTGTGTCTGGGGATTTAGGGCAGCCACCAGCACAGCTTAAATCTTATTAAAAATGTTCACTGACTACCTCACACGCTGCAGTGCAGTCTGTGTAAGGTCCTTATGGATAGGTTACTCTCCCAGACGCTTCATCAATTTGCTCAGCAATTTAGGTGCCACTATAGAATACAATACCCTGTCATAAAATTAATTTTTTCAGACGTGCAACGCTGACCGTGGTAATTTGCTTTGTTTGAACACACCATTCTGTCATCATTTACAATTGTTAATGAGGACCGGCATAGGATATGTGCCATTTTTATCTTAAGGCAAGTCTACGAGCGATGTGAAAGATTGTAGGAAGCGGTAAATACGCTAATTGGCAGTTTGCTAAGATAAACTACCACTGTGGAAATAAATATGTCATCAAGCAACAAGCAAGCTGGAAATGGGAAGGAGACAGACAGAGAAAAGGAAGCCTGGAGAGATTCACTAGTAACACAACTAAACATAGACACAAAGTGAATGTTGAATAAGAAACGGAGTTCTGCACGGACCCCCTGTCACTTCTACATTCACAAAACATCCACCTGTTGGCACTGATCTTAACCTATCTATTATTCTATTTTGTCAAAAGTCACAGATTTGTCCTGAGTAGAGATGAGAAAATGCGTCCGGGGGCCTCCACTAAGGTGCTTGTGGGAAAAGAGGGCCCCTATTAAAGAGGTCTTTTGTGCTCCCTCGTCGCCACTGAAGGGTAGCAGAAAGGACACACTGTCAGGCACGCTGCCTGTGCTAATCGGCAACATGTCAGGACTGCCTCGAAACCATTCACCCAGCCCGATTACATGTCTGCTTTAGAAGCTTGGTCCTCGCTAATTGTTGTACTAATTACTTTAAAGGTAAATCAGTCGATACCTTACAAACAATGAAGCATTTGCATGAAAACTAATCAAATGCTCATGGGCGGAGGTGCTGGAAAAGGCCTGGAATACTGATAGAAAAGGCTCCACAAAGAAGCTACAAAACATTCAATACATGTTCAAAATGTACGCAAATGCTCATGGGTGGAAGTGCTAGAAAAGGCTCTGCATACTGATAGAAAGAGCTCCACAAAGACACCACAGAATATTCAACAGATGTTCCAAATGTGCACAAAGTAAAAGAGCAAATAATTAAAAAAAAAAATGCAATAAATACTAACTTTTCCCCTCCTCCATTTCTGTCTGCATACTTTTTCCTCATTTGCCCAGATTAAAATAAAGAACTACAATTATATAACTATAATTTATTCTAATTTATCACATCTGTGCACTCACCATTACTTATTAATAATTTCATTAGATGAGTTTAAGCCCAAATTGAAATGAGATGAACCTTGTGAGACTCTAAAGCCAGCAATGACAAGGAGTCATTTTCACTTTCCTGATGTGCTGTTCCACCGAAAACTACTTCAAAGAGCATGTTTAAAGAAACTTACCATTGTCCTGGATGGAGAAATGGAAGATATCATTCGTTGCATTATCACCATCCCTCAGAACATAGCATACGTTCATATCATCAATTTCAGCTGAAAAGGAGAAAAAATGTATAAATGTCATTGACATCTTCTGACAGAATTATTGTAAAATCAGTCTGTTAAGCCTATTCAATATGTGGGCTGTTACGTTTAATTCATTCCTGACATAGTATTTGTCAGTGCTTTGAAAAGCAAATATATGCTTCCACAATGTCTAAGGAGTGTGAAAAAGACAAAGTGCCTCATAACTGGGGCTGTATCTCAATGAGACTTCAGAATGACACTGAACATGAAGCATTGCTTGACTTTCGGGGTTCCATCCAGACATTCTGTGTGCTTCTGGATAGGGTTCTTTACAGCCCCAGATCTAGAAGATTGTGAGCCCTTTAGAAGCCCTTGCTGCCTTCAATATTTGATGTCAAAGCATTTCCCTTCAAAGGAGCCGATGCATAAAAATGCATAGCCACAATTTTCATATGCCCAGGAGATACTGTCTTTATTTACTGTCTGTTTACTTTTGTGGGAACTCTTGAAACACTGAACAGGTCTCTTGGGAAAAACAGCTCACAGTGACTTAGTAAATAAAAGAAGGGAATACATCAACTGTACACCGATTCTGCTTCAGCAATATTTAACATTTACTGAGACAGCGCCTGCTTTGTTTTGAAATGTGAGTCGTGTTGATGTGCTTTTATCATCATTATGACTTCTGTGTTGAAACGCTGTTCTGGAAATGCCCAAATCGTCACCAGTTATTTCCAAAAGTGAGCCATTAGCCACTGTTGCAAATTCTGAGGGAGATTCGGTCAGCCTGGGGCTCTGGCATACTTCATCTTTCTAAAGAGTGAAAACAAGAACCTTCATGTTTGAGCTCAGCATTTTTCACACATCAGAGAGAGATGACTAGCAGAGTGGGCAAATAGAAAATGAGTTTAAGAGTGGGCTTAAAACATGAAGAAATGCTTTTACAAATCCAGCAAGTTCTTCAGGTCGTTAACAAAGCAGGTTTCTTACCTTGTGTGAATGTAGTAATAGTGGCATTTCCTTTCCCAAGGTTGATCAAGTAGCCGTGCAGTGGTGGAACTGTAATACTGAAGCTCACTGAATTCATGATGCTGTCTCTGTCCTCTGCTTTCAGAGTTTTGCTGGTGATCACAAAACCCAGATGACCGGTCTCCAGGACTCGCAGCGTCGGTGCCCCCTTATTCACCACAATCTGCGGTACGCCATTATCCACAGGGATGACGGTAATCTTCATCACTTGAGGCTTTCGAGTCTCGAATACAGTATCAGGGAATACGTAGAAGTCTGTGTGAGTGCCATCAGTGACTGTGAAGGAGAAGCTGTCCTCTGCACTCTCTGTGCCGTCGTGCTTGTAGCTGATCATATTATCATTGAGGTCCTGCTTTGTGAAGGAGGTGACGGGCCGGGTGTTGTTAAAGAGCAGGCGTCCGTGAACTGGGATCTGAGTGACTGTGAACTTCAAGAGGCGGTCGACAGTGTCCCTGTCCTCCGCTGTTATCTCAAAAGGTGTGATGAGCTTGTTCTCTCCTTCTGTCACTACCAGGCCGTGGACCGTTACTACAGGCTTTTTATTATCCACGTCAGTGATGGAGATGCGGAAGGTGCGGAACACAGGGTTATAGCCATCCGTCACCTCGAACTCAAAGCTGTCCATTTTCACCTCGTCGTCAGAAGTGTGGATGTAGTACACTTTATTTCCAGCCAGCTGAAGCTGCGTGAAAGATGAAATTGGCATCCCAGGTGTATCCGTACATTCCAAGTGTCCTCTCATCGGAGCTCTGGTGATAGTGAAAACCAAGTGTTCATCTGGGCTGTTCAGGTCACTGGTGCTGAGGAGGTCTGTGGTCAGAGTAACCCTGCCGCCCTCTTTAAGCCAAACCCCTTTACTGATCACATCTGGGAAAACCATATCAATTCCACCCACTGTCACGTAGAAGTATCTGTCAATTAAAGGGTTGATACCATCAGTCACGTCGAATTTGATGAGGTCTCGAATCCCCTCTTGGCCGTTATGGATGTACACAATCAAACCCTGGTCCACGTCATTCTGTGTGAAGTTCATTCCAGCTGTAATATTTCTCAGCATGCCAGAGGGTGTTGTTTTCTGCAAATACCCCTGACCAGGCCCGTATCGAATAATATAAGTTAGCGTGCTATCTGCAGAGTCCAGATCAGTGGCTTTTAAAACATCGTTGGTTATAACTTTCACGTCACCTATGTCAATTTCAAGGCCGTCGTTGATGGCCATTCTCGGGGTTTCATCATCTACAGGGATAATCATGACTATTACTGTTTTCTCCACGGTGAACTTTCCATCTGTGAGCGCAATATCAAAGCTGTCCTCAGTGGTCTCTGAGTCATCGTGCTCGTATACAATGCTGGAGGCCTCCCTGATCTCATCCAAGGTGAAGTTAGAGACAGGTACAGTGCCGGTGGTGAGCTGATTGAGAATAAATCCGCGCTTGGGGGGTTTGGTGATAATAAAAGTGAGCTGATCCGGCGGTAGATCTGCATCAGCACCGTTCAGAATAGGAGTGTCAATGACGATGTTCATGCCCTCCATAACTACAAACTCTCTCATGTAAATCTCAGGCTTTTCATCGTTAGAGGGGATTATGGAGATGGGGAAAAAGTGCCTCTCAGAGAAATTGATGCCATCAGAGCATCTGAAAGTAAACCTGTCCTCCACTGGCTCGACACCTTTGTGAATGCTTTGAACGTAGTAGATGTGACTCTGTCTGATGTCCTTGATGGTGAAAGCACTAATAGCTGTCCCAGACCTGGATTTCTCTGAGCCCGGGGCTGGGGAGATATTTTCCACATACCCCGATGTTGGCTGTACAATGATTGTACAGAGGAGGTCATCATTGGGGGTGTCGACATCATCAGCACTTATGTGAAGGATTCCAATTGCATTCTTCTCTCCTTCCACAACGGAAAACTGCGGCCCCACAAAGACCTCCGGAGCCTGGCTGTCCAAGGGAAGAATAGTAACATGCACTCTGACACCTGTGATTTTATTTCCTCCGACAGTCCACTCGTCAGACATGTCCGTCAGAGTCAGATTAAAGAAGTCCTCCTTTGTCACTAAGCCTATCTCCCCGCTGGTGTGCGCGTAGACCACAAAGCCGTTGATGATATCAGCTTGGGTGAAGGTGCGAGATGGGACACCTTTCACCAAAATTTCCCCTAATGATGGCGGGTCCTCCACAATAAAGGTCAAGCGGAGGTCGTCGGTGTCCTCGTCTCTTCCTTGAATGACATTACTTGTGATTTCTGTTGCTCCATTTTCTAACACGTCGATGTAGGATCCAATTGTTCCAGGTGGGAGACTGATTGTTGGGGTTTCATCATCAATAGGTTTCACATTAATCTTTATCGTAATAGGGACGATATGGACGCCATCACTGACGTCTATCTGTATAGAATCTACCGTCGATTCATCTCCATTGTGAAAGTAAGAAACTCTGCCGCTTCCAATATCTTCTAAAGTAAAAGTATCTCCTTTCATCATGTCAGTGAATGTGAACTGGATGTGGCCGTGCAGCGGAGGCTGCGTGATAGTAAATGATATTTGTTTACTGTCTGTGTCTGTGTCTGAGGTGTCGAGCTCAGCGCTGCTGATAATATGTGTGCCACGTTCAAGCACAGTAAACCCAGAGTTAATTATTTGCGGCGGTTTATTGTCCACAGGCTTTAAAGATATAATGAAACGTCCATCAACTTTGTTTCTAGAATCATCTTCCACAGTGTATCTAAACTGCAACATATGCGTGGTAATTCCAAGCTCAAGATCAGGTGGTTTGTAGGATATTTTGTGATGGTTAATTTGAGCCTGGGTGAAGGTCGTGACTTCAGTATGGGGCCTTTCCGTTAACACCAGACTTCCTAAAACAACAGGATTATTCTCATCTGTGTCTGTCGGAGGCTGGACAATTGTGTATTTGAGATCTCGATCCTCCGAGTCCAGGTCGGTGTAACGGAGGAATTTCTTGCGGAAATGAGTAAGCTGATACTCGTGCACAGTCATTTGTAGTGTAGTGCCAGGATACAGTTCAGGGGGCAGGTCATCGACGGGGAGGATTTTGATAATGAAAGAGCTCTCACCTGACTGGTTCGGAGGGTCATTGTCATCTTGAACTCTGAAAACAAACTGATCCGTGACAGTGCTTGTGCTGTGAGGCCCAGTGTGCTTATAAAACAGTTTGCCGTCGATGATATCCTGCTGCAGCCATTCCGTCACCACTTTTTCGTACATTTCATCCTCTGTGTTGAACTTCCAGGTCGACGGGTCCTCCGGGGCTTCGGATTGACGCAGCAGCACCTGACCGATTGTGGAAAACGGAGGCTCTATGGTAAATTTTATGGTGGAATCCTCCGAGTCGATGTCCGCTGCACTTAACATGAGCAAAGATATTGGCATCATTTGATTTTTGAACAACGACAGCCCGGTGTTAGCATTGATTATAGGAGGCTCATCATCGGTGGGTACCACAGTGATCGGAAACAGAAACTCCACCTCGTTTGTCCCGTCTGTCATTCGGAAAATGATATTATCGCTGTATGTGTCACTACCGTCGTGTTGATAAATGACGACGCCGGCGTCGAGGTCAGCGGGGGTGAAAAACTTCCTCCTTGAGCCCAGAACAGTTAACGTTCCACGCTTCAGTCCATCAATGACAGCGATTTTGACTTTGTCTAAGTTGTCCTCGTCACTAATCTCTAAATTCTGCGAACTGGACAGAGGTCTGGACTGTCCCTCATACAGTAACTGGCCAGTGTTTCTGGTGACCACAGGGGCCAGTGTGTTCATAGGCTTAACGACAATCATGAAAGCAAAAGGGTCTGACACAGCCCCTTCTGTGTCCACCACCTCAAACTCAATCTGGAAAATCCGCTCAGTGTCTGAATCCACAGCAGGGGGTTTGTAGGCGATTTTCAAGTCTTTGAGGTCTCCTTGATAAAAGGAGGTTATTGGTAAATTCCTATCATCTGTGCTCACTATGTAGCCCTCCTCAAAGGACAGGGGGGACGTGATGTTGAAAATTAATTCATCAGGATTAGACTCCACATCCTCTGCAGCCAGCATATCCATGGTTATCGCTGTCATTACAAACTGGTCCACTTCCATCATCATCATGGCCACAAAGCTGGGTTTAGGAGCCGTGTTCTCCTCTCCCTCTTTAATCCTCACCAAAATTTGGAAAAATTCCTGCTTGAGCAAATTGCCCTCCTTATCATGTAACTCCATAAGCATTGGAATGTAATCTCTGTTGGGTGACTTCAAAGCAAAAGTGTGCAGATAACGGATGTTCATGTGAATAAATTCATCACAGTCCACCATTGTTCCGAGGCTGTCCTCATCCACAAGTTTCCCATACCTTGGCAGAAGGCTTCCACTGGACAGGGAGGCGATTTTACATTGTTGTGCGTCTCTGTCGTAGGTAAATTCTAGAATTCTTCGGTCAATGGGGTTGCTTGTGCCTAGCAGTCTGTCAACAGTGAGTGGCATGTTCTTAGTGAGAACCTCCAGCTGTGTGAACACCACCTCCACCTCCATCATAAAAGGGATGATAATGGTGTCCGTCTGCGTGTCATACCTGAGCTGTAATCTCACTCTATCCCTGGGAGGACTCCTGGAGCCAAAGTGGGAATACTTCACGTCGTTCGGTCCAAATTCACACGGAAACTTTTTGGGAGTCAGGTGTCCAGGTCTCTGAGACAAAGGATCATTGTCCAACACAGTGATGCTGCATCTGTCACCGGGCTGAACTTGGATCACCAGATCATTAATGGGATCAATGAACACTGATCTCCCGAAAGGCACGCGGATCCCATTATTGGCAACCAATATGGTGTCCTCCGACAACTCGGACCTCAAAGCGTAAGATAATCCATAGCTGTCAAAAACCTGCGCGACTGCATCACCTGTCAAAATGAGCGCGAGCACAAGCAGAGCCGTGCGCGTCCTGTGCACGAGCCGAGCCATTTGGATGTGGACACGCACACTTTACGCCTTCAGCTCAACACAGCCGTCAAAGTTGCAGGAATCCAAAAGCAGACTCGGATAGAATCCCGTTCGTACTGGGTCTGAGGTGCACCATTCTCTCCAGCAGAGACACACTGACACCACAAAGTTCACACTCTGCTCCACTGGAGTAAAGGAAGCCACGCCCACCGCTCTGCCCATTGGTCCAGACTGTCGCTGGAATGCGTTTGCGAGATTTTAAATGGATGTAATTGATGTCATTCTGAAAGGACAGGGGTGGGGGGGGCACGGATGCACACCGCGTGGGCTGGACATCAGCAGGTTGGGTAAGGTAAGAAAAGAAAAGACAAAAAAAAGAGAAGAAAAGAAAAGAGGAGAGAAGAGAAGAAATATGTGAACAAAAGGAACTGCTTCATCTGTTCCTGTTTTTCCAAATGTCTGAGTTCAAACACACAAAACGCACCTTCATCATTCACATCTGTTCCATCAACTCAGCTTTTAAACAGTTCAGAGTTATTCATTCAAAAATAATAATAGGAATGAATCAAACAAAGCAGTCAGACCTGCATCTGTAGAAAAACATGAGCTTTAAGTGGTGACTTGTCTGCAGAAAAGCTCTGTCTCCCTCTCGTGGATGAGATGATGCAGAGGAGGTGAAGCCTTCATCACCAGAAGAAATAAAAGCCTGTGCAGTTTTTTTTTAACATGGCACTTCTCTAATAACAGGTTTTTGCATTTGCACCGAAAGATATGCTTTTTTTTTTTTGGTTAATGTAAGCAGTGTTTCAGGTGAAAAGGAGAGGCAAAAAAAAAGCTTTTGCTTGTAGCCTGTTCCTTTTTTTTTTTTTTACTTTTTATGTTTATTATAGTTATTATGATTGATGATTGACCTGGTTAAAGACAAAACTCAACTGTTCTCATCTGCAAATATTATTGTGTGAGAGAGTGAATGAATGAATGAATGAATGCCTCATATCATATAAATGCACCACTGTTTTATTGAATTGAATGGTATGATTGTTTTAAATGACGTATACTTTATACTTGTACTGCAGTGGAAAAGCACCACCGGGGACTGGAGTTGAAAACTAACACTAGCTATAAACTTTATATGCATCACATCAGCTGCAAACTTGTAACTATGTTCGACTGTGTTGTCCCTGTCAAATAAATAAATAAAATGCACAAACCAAAAAAGAATTCATGCATTCACTCATTCATTCATTCAGCAGATCTATTGCACAGTGTGTGTATCTAACCATGAATGTACAATAGAAGATGCTTGATTATGGATATGAAGACACTGCATAGATGACCTGACTGAGTCTAAAACATGGCAGGAATCTGCATCACTGTCATGCGATGCTACCAAACTAGGTTACATCTCTACCTGTTTCTGCAGATCCGAAAAATCTGTTCTCAAGGCGTGAGTCAAAAGTCGTATTTACTGAAGTCGAGCACCAGCATCGCCCTATTTTCTCTCGTGCTTCTTTCTCATCAGGTCTTCCAGATGTCAGGCGTTTCCTCCTGCACAGGATTCTCCTCTGACTCTGACAAGCCTGGTCATGATCCGGCCTCTCTCTGCACCGCTCATGTGAACAACCAGTGGTTTTTTTTTTTTTTTTAAGAGGACACCCACCTAGACACTGTGCAGTACAGTAAGACAGGTCAAAAGGCCACAGTCGTATTAAAGCAGGTCTCATTTTGACAGATTAGGAATCACAGCCCTTATGTACAGGTTGCACTATATGTGCAGCATTTCTGGGGCTTTAGTTTGGAATTTCATATCTAGGAGATTTCTTCTTATTCCAGTCCCTTATGATCTTGCTTCGATGGTATTCATTCCTTCCACAAATTCCTGGGTGTATCCATGGTGTTGATGCCTACCTATAGCTGTGCATTAATGACACACACGGTCACACAGTTGGCATGTGTTGAAGTCCGTACACAGTAGCTGCCATAACAAACTGCGCAGTTGAGCTACAGTGGACACTGTTGACAGGGTCCAATTATAAATATAGCCCAGCAAACCACAAGGCAAAGCCCCCAGGCCTTGACAGATTCTAGTTACAACAGAAAATGAAAAAGAAGATGAATAGAAGTTTCTGACAACGGCAATGGCAGAGAGGGAATTGGATCATACCCAAACCTTCAGGCTTATTTTTGAGGCAAGAGGAAGTTTGATGATATTCTGTCATATCACATTTCTATCAAATTTATTGTAAATGACCAGTCCCGCTTAGAAGAGAGAACTGTCTGTTTATGAAGACAGTGAAGATGCTCTCCTCATGTGTAGGTGATTTATAGTATTCTACACACAGAAATGTGAGCTAGAGGACATTGTTGCACTTAACGTCATTCCCAGATGCTCAAATGTGACTTACATGAAAACGTCTGAAAACTTGGACTGTCAAAACTAATGTGTTAACACAGATTCATCTATCATCATGATTAATCTGATTAAAAATGAGAACATAATTAACCCATCTGCAGCACACAATGACTCTGAG
>JAPTYQ010000006.1:30396987-30408204 GCA_029814465.1 Ostorhinchus cyanosoma | reverse complement strand
AGAGTAAACTTAATATGAGATGTGAGACACTGATCCATCAAAGCTTCATATTATTTTGTTCTGTTTTTGGTTTATTTGGTCTTTCTTTCTTTCAAAACTTTTTGTTGTTTTTATTGATTTTTTTTCTATTTTGTTCATTTCCAGTTCCTTTTTGTCAACTTAAATTTATTGATTATTTTGTAAATTTTCACCGATTTAATTGTTTTTTTGATCATTCCATTGATGATTGTGTTCATTTCTTGTTCATTCTGTCTATTATCTTATTAATTTTGTTGATTATTTGTCTATTTTCATGAATTTGATAGCTTTTCATTGTATTTTGTAGATTATTGGATTCACTTGTGTTAATTTGATTACTAATTGTGTTTAGCTGATTTTATTGAGCATTTTTGACTTTGTTCATGACAAAAATGAAAATAACAAACATACATACATTATAATACAGTTCAAAGTGTCTACAATAATTGTTTTTGTGAAAATAAAACATTGTCTTATGAAATATTTTAATATGAATAAATAAGTGTGCACCAATACACCTAAAAATGCATGTGTATTAAAAATACAAGTAAATAATAATAATAATAATAATAATAATAATAATAATAAAAAAGAAATAAGCATTTTCTGTTACTGAAGGTAGAAGATTTCCCAAAGTTGAAACTAATATCCTCCTTTTTGTATTTGTATAATATTCTGATAGATGTGCACTGATAAAGCACTGAAACACTGTGTGCTTTTGTTCTTCTCTCATATTTTACTGCTTAAGTCTGGGAACTCTGTGCAGAATCAGATGTCAGATCTAAAGTCATGACAGTTCATTCTGTATGAGTCTAGAGAAACTCTGATTAATGCTTTGTCTGAGCTTAAGGAGCAGCTCCCACTCAGGACTAACTCTGACTCATCAGGGCTTCACTGTTTTCCTGCTCTTCTGGAGCAGACGGTGAAAATGGAAAGGTCATTTCTCTGAAGTCTCCACCTCCTCAGATACGTAGTAAATCAGGACAAACATGACGTGGGAATCTTTCTCAGCAGCTTGGTCACTTTTCATTATTGTGGGTAAAAATGTCAATAAATTCAAACCTTAATTTTCAAAGGAAGTTTGTACTCATGCCTCAACCTGCCGAAGGGACTAAAGATGGAAATTAGCCATTGGCTATAATCTTACATATTTACATGTATATGTTCATTAATATGTGTTGTCCCTATTTTAAATAAATAAACTCTAAACTTTAATGTTCGACCATTAATTCACTCAAGTGTTACGTAAATAATAATAATAATAATCCCTTTGAGTGTCTCTGGAAATACTTAGTTTGTCCACATGCATAATTAAAACACCTTTTTTATTCCATTCACTTATGTTTGCATCACATTTTTTAGCCAATATGAGTAAATATGGGGCAGAGTCGGCCGGTGACTGAAGGTCTCTGGTTTGATTCCCAGGACTTTGTTCATATTTTTCATTATGTTAATAATTGACAAATGGCCGGTAACCAACAATTTTCTGTTGTTGGCTGAATTATTTTGGTCACAAGTGAAAGACATACACTGTAAAAAAAGTTTAGTCGACTCAACTCAGTGAAGTCATCGTGTTGCTTCGACTGAGTTAAGTTCAGGCAACTTTGAGTTTCAAGTTTATTCCACTTTAAAACACAAGTTGATGCAACATGCAGTCTGTCGACTCAAATACGTGTTCTCTGCATTTCCTTGATGAAAAGGAGCCAACAATTGAAACTCCAGATCCAATACCAGCGACTGCAAGCTGTGAAGGTCAGGTTCTTGGACTTCTCCAGCACTTTCAACACCATCCAGCCGGCGTTGGGGGGGGGGCAGGAGTGGACGGACGTCCATGGACCAGCTGACCAACAGGCCACAGCACGTGTCAGAGCTTTAGTGTGAGTCTGCAGCACAGGAGCCCCTTTTCAGCCTCTGTACCTGGGACTGCACATACTGCACCAGCAGATGTCATCTTCAAAGTTCTCCAGTGACTCACTGGAGTCTTTGGACTCAGTCGTGACTCAGTGACTGTGAATCAGGGGAATTATCTGGAGCACAGGTCAGTCATCAGGGACCGGCTGTACTTAAACACCAGCAAAACGAAAGACTTTGATTGACTTCCAGAGGTCACCACTTTCCACAGAAGTCCTGTGTTTGTTCTAGAATCCACCCTTTTCAGGAAACGGAGCCACTTCTCCCATTGGACCAGACTCTCTTCAACATTCAAAAAGGACCCAGAGGTCGGAGGTTGGAATATTGGATCTTTAGTCTGTCCATCTTTGGTTGTAGTTCCTACTTTGACTTCTCAACACCACATTTGGTTCTTTTTGGGGAAAGTGACCTGATTGCGTTTTCCTGCCAGAAGCCACCAACAGCAGCAATGATCAAAACAACATAAAGATGGTCTGTAGAGATGAGAGTCACAGTAAATGTGTATAAAACTGTGTGTAAATTAAACCGACTTTGAAAATGGAGCCAAGTGGGATCAGTCCGTGTCTTTAAACCGAACTGGAAAAACACTGCTGCTGTTACATACATTCATTAAACGCCACAGCGCTTGGAAACAGCAGCAACACACTGGCTGAGGTTTGCACCAGTTTGTACGGAGGAAAAGATGGTGTGATTGTACGGAAAATACGACTGCTGGAAGCACTGATGGAGAAGCAACGGAAGACACGAGGATGAGCTGTCGAAAGAATGACAGCAGTGAGAGAGGAGGGACAAAAAACAACACAAAACAGATTATGCAATAGAAATGATTTGATTTGATTCAATATTTTACACAGGTTTTATATCTTTTATATGGTTTTCTTTCATCTAACCGCCCCAAAATAAAATGGATGGTTTAATGCTTCGCTCTATGACATTAAATCATTGATATCATTTCAAAGCATAAAGTATCATTGCCACCTTCTCAGCCAAGTTCTTTCCATCTCATTCTTACCACAGGTCCATTAATTATTTGTCTATAGACAGATCAGATTCTACCTGCTCTGAGGAAATGTAGTCATGGACTGAAGCCCTTATTCATCTAATCATTTTTATTTTAGAAAGAATATCAGTGTTATTCATTCAGAATATAGTGAAATGATCAAAGACTTTCCATCTCATTACCACAAGTCCATTATTGATCCATCTATTTTTAACAAGTGGTTCCAACTGCATAAATGTGGTCACGTACTAGAAAACAAATCCTTCTACTGATACTTTCACAGCAAGAATTTAACAAGGATTTTAATATTCATTGGGTATTATTTTGGAATACTCTTATTCGTTAAATAATATTTAATATAGAAGAAATATCGTATCATTCAGAATATAAAGTGAAATTGTTTTCCCTTCAAGCAGCTTCTTTCTGTCTCATTACTACAAGTCTGTTAATTATTTGTCTATAGATGGGATTTTAATGAGTGATTCCATCTACCTAAATATAGTCACATACTTATTAGAGAACTAACCCTTTTTGTACCGATACAGAGCAGAGGCTGTAACAAAGATTTGATTGTCCATGGAGTATATTTTTGAATACTTTTATTCATCATAACAATGAAATATCTGTGTAATTCAACCAGAATATAGAAACTGTCACCTTTTCAGCCACCTTCATCCCATCTCATTAATTAATTAGTCCATAAATTATTTGCCTATAGACTACCTAAATGTTGTCATATACTTACTAAACAACAAATCATTTATCATAGAAGACATATCTGTATAATTCATTCACAATATGAGGTGAAAATATTACTGTTTCAGGCAACTTCTTTCCATCTCATTACCACAAGTCCATTAATTATTTTTCTACAAAAGATGAGATATTAACTACCTAAATGTAGTCATGTACTTATTAGAAACTCATGCATTATAGAAAAATATCTGCATTATTCATTCAGAGTGTTACGTGTCTATTTATTTATTCAGTCATCTTCCATTTCCCCTTTCGGGAACTCATTGTACATACATATGCATGTCATTGTACCTTTTTTGAAATGTACTTATATTCCATTCCTTCAGTTTTCTTTGTTCTTTTGAATTTAATTTGAGTTTTTATGATCATTTACATTAAAAATATGGAAAAACATGATTTACAGTGAAAAATACAAAACACAGAGGATAATATTATAATGAACGGTGATAAATCGTTGATTCAGTCATAAAAATCTATTCGGGAACTGCCTCAAAATGAACACTAGGGTTAATCTTCTGCTGCTTTGTTGCACTTTGTTAGTTTGACCACTAGGCTGCACCACCTTTAATTCTACATCAAATCTCTGAACCGTTACTGTCCTCTAGTGTTTACTTTGATCAACTGCAGCGCATTCAAGTCATGACCGTGGCGTTCACACTTCCGGTTTGTACCTTCAAAATAAAACCCCAGCCCTTTAAACCAGTCAAAGCCTTCGGGTCGGGGTGGGCATAAGGACTCCTCTGCTACACTTTATCTTCGAAAGGTCGGAAATGTGATGATTAATGTGTAAGAACTGTTACTTTTTCTTTGGGGACTGGTGACAGTTGACCGTAGACATCTGCTGGTAGAAGTTATCCAATTAAGAGACAGGAATTGTTACAGAAAAAAGAACACACAAGTGCTTACCGTTTGCTAAGAGGCGGCTAGCATTACTTGGTTAACAAAGTCTTCGCAGTTTTCCGCTCTTGGAGGTAAGTGTGGATACCTGTAGCTGAAGAAGCGAATCCTTTCACTTTTTGTTATTGTCGTCGATGTACGAAAGTTGTTATTGATAGAGAAACATCATGGCGTGACTATCAGCTTGTGTTAGCAACTTTAGCATCATAGTTAGCCTGTTTTCGACCTAACGTTAGCCCCTTTTTTTCCCACTGCTAATCACACAGTTAACAGTCTGAGCACATTTGACAGGTCAGCATTCACGAGTAATGCTATTAACTTGGGGATTTGACCTGTTTAAACTGTTTTGGGTGCATTTTTAATACCTGAGTCACTGATACAGTAGTGACCATGTGATTGTAACTAGAGCACGTGAGGCTAATGTGAAGTTTCATTTCAGAGGGAATGGAGAAAGCTAAACAAGATGCATTCGACAATGCCAGGCTTCAGGTGATCAAAGATGGCTATGAGAGGGCCTTTGAGTGCATTAATAAAGGACTGACAGTGGATGAAGCCGGACAGAAAGCTCAGGCTCTGGAGCTTTACAAGAAGGGTCGACAGCATCTCCTCCGGGGCATCAGTGTCCCCTCACATGGGGAGGAGTGTGTGGGCAGCTCCTGGGACTCAGCCAGACAGATGCAGAAGAAGATGCAGGAGACTCTTGATAACATCACCACTCGCCTGGCCATACTAGAAACCAGCTCTGACCCTGGATCTGGACCTTCATCGAGCTGCAGCAAAACAGCAGAACATCTCTACCCAAACCTCCCCACCAAAGAGAAACCAGACAGACCACGTCCACCAAATGTGCCTTCTGCTAACGGCCTGGCATTAGGGGCTGCAGGTCCACGTTCACCAAGCAGACAGTCTGTGGGTGTAGGAGAGCAGCCTCCAGCCTATTCTCCTCAGGCAGCTGATGGCCATGTGTCCATCTCCTATGGGACGGATGCAGGGGAGCTGTCACTGGTTGGGGATGAGTTCTACAGTCATAGCACCAACTCAACACCATCACCTCAAAGCATGGGTGAAGAAGGAGAGGAGCTGCTGTACATCCCACATGGGGTACAGATATTCTTCGTCACACCTGAGGGTCAAGTTAGTGCTCCCTCATACCCGGGCTTCCTCAGACTGGTGAAGTTCACCAGTGACAGCTCTGAGAGAATGCCCAACCGACCTCCAGCATTTTTACAGGTAAGATTTTGTAGGTAAAACATTTCCCCTGGTGTTTCTGTGCATCTCACCTCTGTCCTAGGTCTTAATTGTGTTTTTGCACATTCCCAGTTGGAATATTTCAACTTGTTTTGCACCTTAAAGTTCTTTTTCAGCACATTATAGTCATTATCCAGATTCTACCCAGATCTTTTTATACTTCTAATTTATGGTGTACAGTGTGTAGTGTTTGCGCTTATGTTATATTTGTCTTTACTCATGTTTGCTGTGATATTATATTGTTATTGAATGTGTGCCATGCTGCTGCTACCTGTAATTTCCTAGTTTGGGATAAAGTACATCTATTTATCTATCTGTCTATTAATATACTCATGCACATGTAGTGTAGTAAATGCAAGTGAATGCTCTGTCATCAATGGCCTATGATCCCATACCCTCTAACCTGATTTTGTAAGATGTTCACACACGTCTTCAAAACCTTCTTAACCAGTGAGTCATCACCAGAAGGAGATAGCCCAGTTAATAATCTCTATCCCTCGGCCTATGGACTACATCATGTGAGCGTAGTTGACTCAGTGCCTTAATCCCAAAGACTTTATGTACGCGATGTCACAGTCCAGGGAAACTTAGATCAGGGTCATCGATGGCTCAAAATAACACAACAAAGGTGTTCCTCAGTTGAAATCCAATGAACATTCTTTTTTAACTTATCAATGTGATGATGTTAGTCTTCCTTTTGGGGGAAAAAGCTGCGAACAGCATAGAGAAAGTGAAAGTATCTGAGGGTTTATAGTAAGAAGTTGATATTTTTATAGCCTTCACATCTATTTTAGATCTATTAATAATTATTAGATTTACTATTATTACTTTCTATTACTATTTTAGATCTACTATTAGATGACTTGGATATTAAAGTCTGTATTTTCAGATTAATTTATAAATGTGTTGGTTATATATAAACACTATTAGCACTACACGCAGTTACGATAACTTCAGTCAATATGTGCTGATGTGTTTGGTCAAAAAGCAAAATCAGCATCTTATCTAGGCCTAAGTGTGGGTTTAGAAATGGTCTGATTTGGTGTGCTTAAAGGACCAATGCACTGACAGCAGCAGATCATAAGACTGAAACTTGACTCTTCATTGGGGAATTTCCCAGGTGCTATTGGCAGTCGATGACATCAGTGATTCACATGAGTGCAAGTAATTGTGTAAACCCTGCGTACAGTGTAATCCTGTTAGTTATGCAGCAGTTAGAAGGAGAGTGCGTCCTCTTGTTGGTCTTCTCTAAAGATTCGTTGTTACACAAATCAGAGCAGCCAGATGACTTATTTGGAGAGTGTTTTTTTTTTTGTCTGACGACAGCAACACAAATATCTGTACCCCCTACTCATTTTTCAAAACATCCTTGTTACTGTTTTGCTGGGAATTATTGACAATGTACAGCCACAGAAAAAATTATTAGACCATAAAAAAATCATCAGAAACAATGGTTATGCATTCAAGTCCTAACTCCTGTGTGTATCATGTGACTAAAACAGACAGAAAAGAAAACATGGAATGACTAAAAGCACTGTTTTTGTCAGTACAATGTCAGAGCTATTGATGTAAGAACTGAAGTGATTTTGGTTGTTATTAAGAAAACCATGGAAAATGGATAGAAATCAGCTCTGAAATTCAACTCTTATGAGCAATTTTTGTTCTCATTATATTTGACCAAACAAATGTACCTTTAGTTGCACCAGGCATTAAAATTACCTAGAAATTGAAGAAAACAAGGGGTGGTTTCATAACTGTATTTTTTATTTTACATATTTATTATATTAGTCCTCAACGTCAAAAAAGGGTTTTAACCTGAACAGATGGGACATTATGACAGCCCTTCAGTGAATCCATCACACACACTAAGTGAATCAGAAAAAAAACATTTAAAGTCTAAGAAAAAGAAGGAACTGAGAATGAGAAATTTTAATATAGGGAACAAACTTCTGAATGTTTTCAGTTCTGCTGCTGACACTGAAACTGTTGTAGACGTAGTAGTAAAGTTAAGGTTTATTAAGTCTTGTTCAGTAAAGGGGTTAACTGTCTGCACTATATATTAACCTTCTGACAACCAGCAATGCATTTTTGTCCTCTGTATGAGACAAAAAACACAGTCCACCTACAAAGGACATTCCATTAAAAAATGATAAAAATAAATAAAAAAAGGATGTTAAATCTGTTGCGCCATGCTGTTTCCAGTCAGGGCAATTATTCTATGTTAAAAGCCAAAACTTTTACTTTTTGATGTCTCAGGAGTGTAATAGGATGTGAAGATGATTTAAGTTTGCACAGAAACAGACGATAGAAATGTCCATCAAATCCCTTCTTTTAGAGTCTGTTCTTTTTCACTTTTATACGAGTGAAGAATTTGATTCAGTTCCACCGCTTTCACCATCGGGTTTGTTTTCTTTGGGTAATAAAAGTGTACTTTTGCCACCGCCACGGCATCATAAACAGCCTATTTATGATCACAACAGCTTCTGAAAGTCATTGTCTTCACTTGTCTTTTCAACCCCTGGCAGGTGTGCGACTGGCTGTACCCTCTCATGGCCATGAACTCGCCAGTGTTGCTGTGTAACACTGGTGTGTTTATGTTTCCGGACATGATGGCGCCAGGTCCAGGCTACTATGTGGGGGTAGTGCTGTCCTCTGAGCTGCCTGCTGTAGACAGAGATGTGTTCCACGACCTGCTGTCCCAGATGACCGATCTGAGGGTCCAGGTCAGTGCTGCCGTCCGGTTGGCTCGATATCACAACACAAGTTTTGTTTTAAAAGATGCAAAAGGGCACTATTTTGTAGCAGGTAGATTGAGGTAAAGGTCAGCTTCCACTTGATTCTGCATCTTTTATACGGTTTTCATGTAAAATGTATGTTTAGAAGCACTTGAAACCACGAGTTATACAATTAGTGAGACAAGTCTGAACTTGGAGCACTCTGTTGCTTTTGATAGTACGGACATATAAGAGAGGATCCATCTGTATTTAGCTCTTTTTTTCTTTTTCTCTGTGATTTTAGTTTTACACTGAAGTACTACATTTGGAATTTTTTCCTTTATTAATTTGCAGATCGGACAATTATTTGACTTTACTCATCAAAAATGTGACAGAAGTGGCAGGCCTCCCACCAGGATTTGTGACATCACAAAAAATTTGCAGGCAGATTAGATCTGTTTTGCAACTTTCACAAGTGTGATGTGGAAATTTGAGGCCATTAGTGCAAAAAGATTAGAGTGAGTTTTAGGGAAGCAAGAAAAATCTAGTGCTGAGCAGATAAAAGGCTCAGATCAAACCGATCAAACTCCAATTAGAATTCAGTAGTTCAGATCTTATAATAAATTATATAGAGGGTGTCTTTAAAAACACAAAATCTCACTTCATATTTTTATTCTTCTATGATATTCAAGTAAGAGAAATAAACCCAACCACAGCTGCTTTTGTTTTGGACAGAAATCAGTGTGTTTTTCTCACACAAGAACCTGGATTGCTGGTCATCCAAATAGAAATAGTAATTATCAATCAAATATGTAATGAGATGAAAATGATGCCATATGCTGGGGATGTATAATTGTTAATTTGTGATTTGTATATTTGGTCCTCAAGTGCTCTCAATCACACAGCGTTAATAATCACAACCAAATCATTCAAGCACACGGAACACTGCAGGTATTAAAATAATGCACCTAATTAAAAAGCTTCTAGTCACTGCTTACTTAATGTGTCAAGGACCTTTTTGCTGTTTTTGGTCTGGTGCTCCTGCGTCGTTCTGAGCTGGCACACTTCTGTTGTCCCTGTCTCAGCATTGTAGGGATTTGAGTCAGACAGGTGAGGAGCAGTAATTAGATCTAATGCTCTTATGTTTGGCCGTTAGAACAACCACAGGGCTTTAGCTGACAGACTAGTGCCAGTTCAGTCATGACAGAGATGGAGACGCTGGCTCAGATGGATGCCAAACAAGGTCATTTCTGAAGTATGCGGTGAAGCTAGTCATCATCTCTGATGGACCTGATTCCCCGTCAGCAAGTAGGCACTTTTGAGTTGTTATTTTGGGGCAAGTGAAGTTTTGGTGTTTTCAGCACAAAGGAAGACTGTTTGTTGTGGGCGTTGAGACTTTTTAAAATGGCAGTCTGCTGTGACAAACAGTGTGTTGTACTGAAAGGCACAGAGTAAGAAGAAGAGCTATTGTGTGAACGGAGTGCTTTATAGGAGTGGAGCGTCGTAAGCACAGATATGTACAATGAACGCAAAGCAGCCGTAGAAAGATTTAGTCACAAATATCCTTTTAATTGGTTCAAACTTTACATTTTCCATGTGCATATATGATCAGGCTCCAGATGAAACTGCAGACACCATTAATCTCAGCCAGAAGGTGCCCATTGCTCCGGCTGAAGCGACGGCACCAGCGCCATCTGAGGAGGCGTCAGAGGAGGGGGCTGAGGTGGATAAGAGCCTCCCAGAGTGGAGTGAAAAAGTGGCCAGTGGGATCCTGACAGGTATGTTCACACAGCATCGTTTACATGACATGTTCTCAGACAAGGAGAGACTCAAAGGGTCATAGTGATGGCCTGGTGGTACAAAGTCAGTATACAGCTGTGGAAAAAATTATTAGACCACACTTATTTCTTTAACTTCTTGGTCATTTTCTTTGCCTTACAACTAAAGGTACATTTGTTTGGACAGATATAACGATATCAACAAAAATAGCTCATACTAGTTGAATTTCAGAGCTGATATTTATCCATTTTCCATGGTTTCTTGATAATAACCAAAACCATTTCAGTTCTTACGTCAATATCTGTGTCATTGTTCTGACAAAAACAGTGCTTTGATTCATTCCATGTTTTCTTTTCAGAAAGAAAGCTCAGTATTTACTAGTGGCGGTTAGTGTGACGCTTGCTCGATTGGATTTCCACTCATATTTCAAGCATTTTATAAAACAACTCGTACAATGGTGCACTCGTACTGCGAGGTTGTACTGTATCGTCCACTCTTAGCGACACCAGCTACTACAGATGGTTAAAGTCACCTATTTGTGCTGGAAACAAACAACACAGCTGGTAATCGAAAGGGTTAAATTCAAATGTATACAGAGTCGTACTGATCTGGCCTTTGTCCACAGTCACCCTTTGGCCTCGTCCTGCCTGAGTGTAGTTCAGAAATGCTAGACCAGTGGTTCCCAACCTTTTTGGGCTCGTGAACTCATTTTAATATCACAAATTTCTGGTGACCCCAGACATTCAAAACAAACTTTTTTTTTGGCTAAAATGATTTTTTTTGATCATGTAATACTTTACTATGTTGTAAATGAACATTCATTTCAGACACATTTATTCTATATAATGTCTATTATTGTGGACGGAGGCAGAAAAGCCAGGTGTAGATTACTGC
>JAPTYQ010000006.1:30379638-30390038 GCA_029814465.1 Ostorhinchus cyanosoma | reverse complement strand
ACACACACACACACACACACACACACACACACACACACACACACACACACACACACACACACACACACACAGGTAGCAGGTTTCCCTCACGCGAACGCGCACACGCCGTTATTCTGTGAGTCCGCGCGCACTGATTGGATTGTGCACGAGCGGGGCTGACACCCGAGCGGTCCGGTGTAAATCACTGCAATGGCAGAGGAGTAGGGGAGGGTGGAGGACACCGGCTACAGCCCTGCCTCCTCTGCATGTGAGCACACCGCGGAGACACGCACTCAGCCTCAGCCTCAGCCTCAGCACAAGGGCAACAAAGGGACGCATGGTTCATCCAAGGCTTTAAACCAGTACATGATTCATTGGGATCATTTCCTCTCACAGATTCACGTTTCCTTCCATCTCCCCTCACTTCAAAGGTAAGGCAGACTGCACCATAACACAAATAGCCATATGCTCTTCACCGTTTTCCTGCTATTTGATAGGACTGTTTTACTGATAACCCTTTGAAATAAGATTTGAACTAATGCACCTAGATTAAACACATGATGGTGTGTTAGTGACAGGAAATGTATGTGGTTTTTATAAGCTAAAGATTCAGTTGAGTCACACCAGGAGCATAAAATGGGTGTGACATGTTACTTCATAATCTGTCTACCAGCAGCAGGAGCACTATCACTACTATTTAGCAGATAAACTGACTGGAATCCTACTTGTTCTGCTTTAAAGCTGAACATCTTATTCACACAGCTGATATCCTTCTCATATGATTTAGGGTGTGAAACAGTTGTATGGCCATGGAGCTGGAGCACTTTGATGAGCGGGACAAGGCTCAGAGATACACCCGGCGGGGTTCAAGAGGGAACGGGCTTCCCAGTCCCACCCACAGCGCTCACTGTAGCCTGTACAGAACCAGGACACTGCAAGCACTGACCTCAGAAAAGAAGGCCAAGAAGATCCGCTTCTACCGCAACGGGGACCGCTACTTTAAGGGGATTGTGTATGCCATTTCACAGGAGAGGTTTAGGTCTATAGAAGCACTCCTAGCTGACCTCACACGATGTTTGTCAGATAATGTCAACTTGCCCCAAGGGGTGAGGACCATATACAGCATAGATGGGGTAACAAAGATCACCAGCATGGACCAGCTGGTGGAAGGTAAGCAAGTTCTGTCAAGGTGTTCCAGTATGTCTGTACATTTTGAGTTTGTCTACTTCCATTGAATTACACCAGCTACTGCAGATTTAAATAAACAAAATGCACGATTCCCTCAGTACAGTAAAGCTTGTTTCACACTATCATGTATTCTTTGCTCGTTATCTCTCAAGAGTGTTTCAGCTAATATTTGCAGACAAATGGAAAACTACCATGTCTGGTTTTTCCTGCAGGAGAGAGCTATGTTTGTGCATCCATAGAACCCTACAAGAAGCTGGATTACACAAAGAATGTCAATCCCAATTGGTCCGTTGGTGCTAGAACTGCTGCGTCCACACGTGACCCATCGTCCCTGGGCAGTGCCAAGGCTGGATCCCCAGAAACGAGGGAGAACAAGGACTTCATAAAACCCAAACTGGTGACCATTATCCGCAGTGGAGTAAAGCCCCGGAAGGCCATACGGATCTTGCTAAACAAGAAGACCGCACACTCCTTTGAGCAAGTCATGACTGATGTCACAGATGCCATTAAGCTCGATAGCGGAGTCGTCAAGAGGCTCTACACTGTCGACGGCAAGATGGTAGGTGTTTTCACTAACAGTGGCACTAACACTTCTGTACAAATGCAGCATATGTTTTTGACACAAAAGATCTCTAAACTACAAGACAGAACCGTAACTTATTTTATGTGTGCTTCTTTGACTCAGTGAACAAGCACTAACCCTACTATTGGCAGCTGAATAATGCACAGTTGCACATAGTTGTACAAAGTTCACATTAAACACTCAAAGCTGCAAGTTCAAATTCACTAATAAACAACTGTTTACTTACTTCACCCTCAATGCTGTAAGGTTGTAATGAATCATAATTCTTCAAAGATACTGATTCATTATGAACTGTTTTAGTAAGACAGTCAAATCCACGTATACAAGATCTTTAGTACTCTTCTTTAAAACTAAAGCACTGCAGCTCTTAGTGTTTGTGAGATCAGGAAAAAAGCAGCTGGAGCCCAAAGTGCTTTACATGTGAGAGTGCAATTATTTGCCCTGCATCATTACATTAATTGACTAGATGGAAGTGAAGAGGGTAAGATGCTTTTGCTGGACTCAACTCAAGAAAATGGCATGACCTTTTGTGTGTATGTTCACAGAATGGTTGACTTCATTACCTTGAGGAATTAGAAAAAAAAAAAAAAAAAGAGCATTCTGCTGTTTGTTTCAACAGTTTCTTCATTCTCTCTCTATTAAGTAGAGTCTGGATATACAGTATATTTATCAGCCAACACAGTCATAGATCATCTAGGATATCCAAGTAAATTTTAGGGTTATAGAAGAAAAATAACTTCACTGCTGACAATGGCGAGCACATACTCCGTTATTCACTCACGTCTCTGAGAATTGCCTCCTTACCCAAACCCCCACAGGCTCAAAGTCAACTGGGAATATTTGCTAAATGTATTATGAGAAGTAGGTTTCCAGGACTCTGTCTCATATTCCTACCAACAGTAGTGCACTATTAAATTGGTATCCACTTAGTGAGATTATAACAGGCAAGAAATGGGATTTAGTAAGTTGTTTCCACAATAACGAATTGTCTTATATTTAAAGATAGTGTTATTTGTTATATATACATTTGAATATAACTTTCTGAAAAGCCATTACTGATATGATTGTACTTCTGTGATTTTTATCATTCTAATTTTCCAAACACTGCACTCATAAATTACAGTGATTAACATTCCTGGAGATGTTGCAGCATTTAAAGGAAGTGGTTACTTTGTTCTGTGGGCGGGTGCAAAGTATGTGATTGACAACTGCACATAAAAATGCAAATTGACTGCTCTGTTTAGCTAAATCTATTCATGAATAGTTATGTTAACTTTATGATAGTATTCTGCTCACCAAATATGAGTCGTCCCCCCCGCCCCCCTGGTGGTTTCTATGGTGACATGGTTCCCCGAGCCGGTTGCTAAGGAACAGCCTCTGCGGCAGAGCGGTGCAGTAGTGATGTCAGGACTGTAGGTGTAGTGTGAGAGGGCTCATAGATGCAGTGCTTGGTCTCAGCCTGATACACATGGCAGCAAGATGAAGCACATGTCTTCAGCTACAATCCCAGGATGGGACAAAAAGCTGTGATATGTAGATGAACCAGATTTTCATACCAGTAAACAAATCTGCCATGTTAACCTCTCACTGGAAGTTGTTTAAGAGGAAACAAAAAACATAATGTGGCAATAAATTAACATTGGATCAGAGATAGCGGTCCAGTCTCAAGGCGTCTTAGGCGTCAGAGCGGAAAATTGGAAAATTTCACACTAGCCTATATTTGTCAGTCATCTACTAATTGCCTAATACTGCTGCATATTTAGCTGAATGTCATGTATTGTATGCCTTCCCAGTAAGTGCTTTGTAGTGCAGTTCTGGGCTATATCCAGGCTTTTTGTCATGTTGTCACGGCAGATGGCCAAAGAAGCACCCTTTGGCACCAAAGGGCCTGTTTTCATGGCTGTTTACCCTTTTGGTAAGTGACCTGCTTATGCACTAAATGTGGAAACTCAATATGAAGTTTCCGTTCAGTTCTTTCAAAACAGTGTGACCTCTGTAATTTTTCTCAAAAACAGTTCTGTAAAAATGTTTACTTGAAACTTATATAAATAGTCACAACATTCTTTTTTTTTTTTTGTGAATTGTAATACATCAATTTTGCATGATATTCTCATAAAGATGCATTTCTGTGTCTTTTGACCTTTGAGATTTGTCTTATTGTCTGTCTAGGTTTATGTGGTGTTGTGATTCATAAATCTATTTGAGGATGTGCTTAGCAGGTGGCTCTGCTTTTTGGCTGTGGTTCATGTGCTGACTCACACAAATGGAGTTCTGCTATAAGAGTCCAGATTCACTTGCCTAGATAGTTACCGGCTTCTCTTCTCTTTAGACTCATATGCCTTATTTATACTTTCACTATCGGCACTTGACCCTGTAAAGCCTGAACCATTAAATAACTGACAGAAAATTCCAGTTCTTTGAAACTGGAGCCTTTATTGGTCCTTCTGAACAACCCAAAAAATGTTTTTTAAAATATCAATTTCCATGTATGAGTTTCAATTTTAATATATCGGGTCTCAATGCTCAAATATTATTGTTTTTTAACAAACAAAAACATAATTTAACATAAACCTGTCTGACAAATTGATAATTCCTTTTCAAAATTGGCAAAGTTCTGCCTCCTTCCTCATTAATGACAATCTTGTAGTGTCACTGGAAAGGCCTCTGGTGAAGGAATTCCTCCCCCCTGGTGGTTTGTCCATGTATTGCATGTATCTAATTGTATACATCAGGTATTAAATAACACACTGTTCAGGCAGAGGGCTTCAAAGCTCACGTATCAAATAAGATACGTTTGGCGTTAGAGGGTTAAAGTAGTAAACACAAAGTATAGAGGCCATGTTAGGGAAACTGATTCTGCTGCCTCAGATAAAGAAAACAGTGTGATCCTCTTAAGGTACCAGGATGTGCCATGAAGTGGAGTATTTGCATGACAGAGGAAGTCAGAGTTGACTTGGCCAATGGCGTTCCAATCCCCGCTGTACGATGGATGTGGCTCTGCTCTGGAATTGTATCATACACATCCCTATGTTCTCTGTGTGTAGAAGTCAACACTTGCCGTTTAAACGGATGTCAGCGTTCACCCGAGGACAGTCTGGATTGACATCAGAGCACAAAAGCTTAATATTTCACAGCAAAATTAAGTATCAGTAGATTCTGATAAACAGCGTATTCATGCTTTAGAAATTTGATATAGTGGAGAAGTGGTTATGAGATTTATGGCACCCCATGGGCCAGACAGAAGAATCAAACGTATGTTTTCTATATCGTTATGTTCATCTGATCTTTTTAATTTCCTGGCTGCGTGTATGTTCCCATAATGAATGTTTGTTGGTCTCTCCTTCTACCACATATTTGCCTACAGTGCTGTGGCTCTAGGAGAATAAGGGATTCTTCATGAAATGCTAATATTAGTTTCTGTCTGTTAATAGAGTCTAAGATAGAATAAACTGTATAAAAAGATGTGCTTTTCTCATTGTAGCTAAAGTGGAAAAAGGATGAGGGGAGTAGGCAGTCTGTCTGGCTTTATTCTCACCTACTGCTGTGACTTGGCTGTTGAATGCTCAGCTGTGACTTGATCATTGTCCCTCTGAATTTGGAAAAAACTCACTTTATGTTGTCCTGCAGAGACTTATTATGTTGCCTTAGCCATAGTAGAAGATACTGTTTTCTATGTCTGTATGTTTATAGTCTATAATCTAATTCCATCCATCCATCTTCTGTACCGCTTTATCCTCGAGGGTTGCGGGGGTGCTGGAGCCTATCCCAGCTACCTATGGCCGAAGGCGGGGTGCACCCTGGACGTGTCTGCAGCCCATCGCAGTGCTGACATATACAGACGAATAATCAGTCACTCTCACATTCACACCTATGGGCAATGTAGTTTAACCAATGAACCTATTAATGCATATAATTGAATTGATATGAAAAATGATCATAATATACAAAGTGTATCCTGTTCAAACACCAAACAAGCATTTTTATCAGATCATAGTAGAAGTACTAAGGGATAAATATAGAAACCAATAAGACTAGGACAAGTGTTGGATTATGAGTTCTGGAAATGTGTGAGCTGTGTATTTGTATTTGTGCGTGTGATTTCTGTGTGTGTCTGTTCTTCAGTTCATAGTGCTGACTTGCACCTAATGGAGTAATTACTCAGATCTGTCCTTTTAACAGCTGTAGGTCAGTAACAGAACAGATATGGCCTATTTTCTTTGTTCTTAGGTAGAAGCTTTACACTGATTATATGGACATGCTGCTTACTTTATAATCACCTACTGGTTGGGAACTCTTTTAAACACGCATGAACACATTAGAGGTTCAGCAACATTAGGATGCTGCAAATAACTGACCTTTTGGTCAGTTATTTGATCCAAATCCAGTTAGTTCATGCCAAATAATCGAAGTGTGCATAATCAGCCTCTCATGCACAATGAGCTGGAACAATCTGAAAGGGAGGATGAGTCATGGTGGTGCTTTGTTTCTCTTAAAGCAGAGATTCTTCCACTAGAGCTCCACCTGTCTGCTGGGAAACCGTTGATTGTGTTCTGTAATGGAACGCACAGTCTTTTACATGAATTAAATTGGATAGTTAGTTTCTATAACATGCATCCTTCCCTGTGTGTTTTCTTTTTTGGATTGTGTTTCAGAAGTAATGCTTGCGCTGATGGAAATCACAGTTAAAGCCCTGCCGATCAATATTTGCACAGGATGCTTGAGGACTGTGTGTGATTGTGGCTGAATGCGTGTGCTTGTTAGGGGGAGGGTAGCCTGATGGAGCTGCTGTGTCACCGAGCCAGCAGGCATTAGTAATCAATATGAAGCAGCATATTCATGATTGCCCTACTTACACAGTTCTGTGAAGTTTGAGCTGTTCCATTCTTCTGTAGACAAAAACAACAGACTTCCTCACCTCTGACTAGTGTTTTATAATGAAGCAAATCTGCCATATAGGTTTGATGCTGATGATGCTATTGAAAATGCTATTGTAGCCCATTGATGGTTGAGAAAAGGGTCCATTAGAGATACGGACTTGTGAAAATGAGCCTACAGTACACATGTGAATACAAATGAATGTACAATGTATATATGAAAAACTGTAACTACTGAAGTAATGCATGAGTGGAAAATGATAAAAAGCAATTAATAATTATATATAAAAAGGAAAACGCTATTGTAACATACATTTATGCATTTTTCAGATGCTTTTGCAGGGGAAAGTTAATAGTTAAACTCTCTCTTTCTCTCTCTCTCTCTACTTCTTTTGTAAAGCACTTTAAAATAACCACAGTGTACCAAAGTGCTGTACGGAAGAATAAATAAACAGAATAAAATGCAAGAATAGATGAAAAACACAAAACAGCTGTACAATTAAAAAACAGTGCTGTACAGAAGAATAAAAAAACACAATGATTGAATAAAATACAAGAATAGATTAAAAAGACATAAAACGATGTACAATTAAAAACAGTAAAATAACAATAGAATAAATAAGAATAAGAACAAACATAGCTATCCACAGCCTCATTCAGGTTTTTTTGTTTTTGCTCCCAGAATCTATGCCTTGGCTTTTGATGGTTTTTATTCTACGGTAAGGAGGGGTTGACATGTAGTTTTTCACAGTCCAGGATTTGAACCCAAACATCATATTGATAAAATGTTGATTTTGTTCTATTGTCTGCACTTCGTAGCGGTCAGCGCTCACGATAGGATCTGACTGTGGATATTTAAAGTAGCCGTGTTTCCTTTATCATCTCAAACTCGACTGTGATTCTGTCTGGTTTCCTTGGCAACAGCTGTGCAGGTCTCCTCCCTCTGGGATCACATTCTGTGGAGGATGGGTGGGGGGGCTGCAGAGTGGGGAGTCTGTGCCGCAAAAGGCCTTATTAAGACCCCCCTCTGCGTTCAGTGTTTATTTTAGGATTTCATGGCTGGATGATTTTTGGCTGTTGGGATGTGCTTCTGCTGCAGGTTACTGATAAACCAACCCCTTTTGTTTGATGGATTATTCAGCCTTTCACTGAAAAATAACAAAGATAGAGTTGCACAGACTGTATTTTCTTATGTAATTGTTGGCATCATTTCTTTATTAACATGTGTCTGGCTTGAGGGTTGTCTTTTCTGTTCTCTTTGATTGAAAAATAATGGTTGTACAATGAGCTTAATAATACAACATTTAATATATGGTTTGAGGGCAGAGTGGTTAACAGACTGTGGTGTCGTTCTCGTCTGGCCTCACTGGCCTGATTCATCCTGTTGTTAGCTTCCTGAAAGCTCCATGGGACTTGACAAGATCATACCAAACAAACATTTGTAGTTAGTTTGTGTCTCCTTTAAATACATATTTTTTCTTCAGATTTCATCAATGCTTTTAATACAGTTATTTGCTCATTTTTTGTTCATTACTGCTAAATATAATAAATGAGCTTAATCATTTAAAGTTTTTGCGTGTAGGTTGACCACAAATTCAAGCTAAATCAACATATTATCTTTGTATTTAATATAATTATGAAACGAAAGAGGTTTTGCTGAGTCTTCCCTTTGTAGAGGAAATGAAAACAGGATATCTGTTTTCTTGCACGATGCTTTAGTCGAGTACATCAGTATCCCTTTTGGAGAGAAGGTCAGGAGTCCATTATCTAATTTATTTATGACTGCATTCACCATGATGAGCCTGTATATTAATGAAAGGAGACGTATCAACTCTGTTAAATTTGTTCTATTGAAATTGAAATATCTATAATGATCTTTTAAGCAAAGTTCATAATGTAGTGTTAACTTATAAAATAAGATAAGATCCTGCTTCTTAACCTTCACTCTTGCTACTTTTATAGATACTTGTGTAATACTACTGGATCTAGTAAACTGTGGAAGCTTTGTGTTTTAGGATCCCTTCATGAATGGCTGGTGCTCATCAGCAGCAGTTTTAATACAATATAAGACAATAGTGAGCAGTTAACCTAGTATCCCATAAGGGAATGGACAATAATTATAGACACCATTACATGAAAGAAAAGGTTTAAAAAGAGCTTTTCTTATTTTAGAAATATTTTAAAGGGATATTTTCATTTCCTAATTCATATGATTTACACTAATTAGTTGTATTAGTCTTCCCTTAGTACTTTGGTGACTTATTTTTTGCAGTTCTACTGTGTCTGCTCCACTGCAACTCTAGAGTTTTACTCCAGTGACATTTTTATAAAGATGTATTTATTGGGAATATAAACATACAGGATGCACAGAACCAACACATTCTGTATTTCAGTTTTGAGATGAAAATAACACTAACCAGAGTAGCACTACACCTCCAAAAGGTGCTTAATAAGGATGTTATATAAAGGATGTTCAGCCCTTTTCTTTGCAGTAATATGACTAGTATTAAACAATTTAATTTCCAGTGGGGTTCTCTTGGGCATGTTAGGGACTGTTTCCAGTGATTGACTTCTAATCCAATATTTTATTTGCAGATACTCTGGGACAGTTAATTGCTTCAGTTAATTGTATAGTTAAGATGACTTTGCCATTGATAAATACTTTTTGTTAATTGTTTTTATACCTTTCCTGACCAAGCTTTGCATAAAACTGTCAGAAATCATACTTGGAATATTAGGATTATGTATTTAAACTTTAGAGAATGTGAGATTCCTGCCAAGCACAGGAATAACTGATAAAGATCCATTTCACATCACAAATTCTATGACTGGAACCAGGTCCACAGTGAGAAGAACTGAGATTGAATGTAGAGGATTTTGGCCACCTTTACATTAGAGCCTGTAATGTGATGAGCGTGACCCTTATAGCCATAAAAACATGGTTTTAACCTTGTTAGAACCTTTAAAAACGACATAGGAACTCTCAAGGGGATACAATGACAAAAAAAACAGTGTAGGTGACATTTTTGTCGTGTTTTAACTTCTGGACCATAAAAAAAGAGTAAAAGATGCACAAAAGGTTAACAATACTAACTTTATACCTACCTTTAAAAACTGAGGCTCAGTGATGACAGTTATTTGGACTATTATATACGTAGGTAGATGATTTCACAGACACGTTAGTGATTCTCCTTCATGACACACCAGTAGACGGGCAGCCTCCAACTTCAGTGTAGCAGACCTACACTTATGCTTTTTAGTCATTTTTATTGTTATGTCTCAGGTATTTCAGAACACTACAGCTGTCTTTGAAGTTAATATTATGTTTCTGCAGAGTTCTCATGGAACATCATGACAAGATAGTTGACCAGTGATTTAGAACAGTTGATTTGTGCTTGTAAGACAGGAGGTTTTCTATGACTGACTTTTACATCCTGTTCCAGGTAACTTGCCTCCAGGACTTTTTTGGAGATGATGATATATTTCTTGCATGTGGCCCTGAAAAGTTTCGTTATCAGGATGACTTCAACTTGGATGAAAATGGTAAGTATAGTTTATATTTTCAAGATAGGGTTAGGGTATGTATATGTATGTGTATGTATATGTATATGAATGTATATGTGGAGCTAATAAACTATTCTTTCTTTTTTTGTGTGTATTATTATTTGTTCTTCCTTGAATTTTCATTTCAATATTATGTTGTGCAAAGAAGTCAATTAGTAGCAATCAAGACGCTTGTACCATTTTCATGTTTGGAATAAATCAGTAAAAAAAAT
>JAPTYQ010000006.1:30358576-30374032 GCA_029814465.1 Ostorhinchus cyanosoma | reverse complement strand
TGTTAGAGTTCGGACTAGGGCTAGGGTTTGGTTTAGGGTTAGTGTTAGGGCTAGGGTTATTAACATGTTAACATGTCTATTACACATTAATAGCACTACATTTTTATAATATGTTAATAAGAATTTATCACATGTTAACACATTTATTACATGTTTATAACATGTTTACAACATGTTAATAGCACTATTACATGTTTATATCATGTTAATAACATGTTTTTCACATGTTTATAACACATTAACATTTTATAACAATACATGTTCTTAACGTTGATGACGCGATAATTACATGTTCATTATGTTTTTTTCGGGTTAGTGTTTGTGGTTACGGTTATGTAAACCAGAGATCTTGGTGTAAATGGACATGATCAAATTGCATTGACAAACATGTGAAAGGATGAAAATGCGTACGCGTCACACACCCAAGGCCATATTAAAAGCTGTGACATCCAACACAATTTCATGAGCTCTCTCTGACCTATTTAAACCTTTTTATTAGACGATTTATGTCATAAAAAGATCAGATGTAATATATGAAACGGTTCTTCTTGTGGACTCTATCTTGGGCCTGTGTCGATGGCAGGCTGATGGGTTCGTGTGTTCACTTCGTCTTTCACAGATATGGTCTGAAGGTCGACATCTGGGCGGCTGGTGTCATCACATACATTCTGCTCTGTGGGTTTCCTCCATTCCGTGGGTAAGTTTTCCTGCATTTGATGTGAATTTGAAAGGGGTAAGGATTGGCTCCACAGCAGCCGTTTTTGGTTTAATGCATTTATATCACATCAATCAACTTGTCTTTCACATTCAGCTCCGATTAAGAGAACTGTGTCATGAATGCAGATTTGGAAACCCAGCGTAAAGCTAACATTCATTCCTCATACTTTGCTCCCTGTGGTTCATGTTTCCTTCAGGAGCGGTGAGGATCAGGAGGCCCTCTTTGAGCAGATCTTGCTTGGCCAGCTTGATTTCCCAGCACCGTACTGGGAGAACGTGTCAGACAGCGCAAAGGTTTGTATCTTGAATGATTCTTTAATACACCAGTTTGACATGGAATTTCATAATCTCTGGTCTGTTTGAGTGGTGGATACTCACACATAAGGTGTTGTACTGTTTAGGGTCTGATCACTGGCATGCTGCAGGTGGAGGTGGATCAGAGGTACTCAGCTGTGCAGGTCTTGGACCACCCCTGGGTCAATGTAAGTTGCATCATCAGCCCTTTCACCACAACCACCTGTGTAGATGCTAGTGCTGCGGTGAAACACTGCTGTATGATCTGGCAGGTGGAGTTGCTGAAGCTTTGTTCTACGTGTTTTCTAGGATGACGGTATGTCAGTGAACGAACACCAGCTGCCTGTGGCTGGGAAGATCAAGAAGCATTTCAACACTGGGCCTAAGCTCAACAACACTACAGCAGGGGTGTCAGTCATTACAGTAAGGACTGATCCACACTCCCCACTACACCAGCACTGCATGGAATTCTGCACACAACACTAGAGTTTTGTGTTTCTATTCTGCTGCTGTTTCTGTTGTGAATATGCTTCAGCGCAGATGCTCTGGATGTTATTCAGAATATTTGAAAAAAAATGCATTTTTAAGTTTTCATAGTGTTCCTCGTATGCGCCTGTCACCTTGTTGAAAAGGTCTGCAAAAGCTTTGCATCTTGTTTTAAGTTGAAGCTAAAACAGTCTGCTATTGCACGGCAGCAAATGACTCATTTATACCTTCTTTTTTATTTTAAAAACACTTCTCTTTTTTACTCCTCAATCATGCTATTGTCACTCCTTCCATCTGCTTCTTGCTCTGGCATCTCATCTTGCTCTTTAGATGGACTGTCAGCACTATTGTCAGAAGATCTTAGAAATAACACAGCTGTCTGCAATGGCTTGACGTAGGTAGAAAAACTTTTTAATCCAAAGTTTCCGAGCTGAACTAGAATTGTACAATTAACAGCTAAGTCAACTCGTCTTTTTTTTTTTTTTTATTCTTGCCATTAATGGAAGAAAATCTATTGCATTTGTTATTTTAATTCACCCTTTTAATGAGTTTACAGGTAAGCCCATCTGACATTTCACAGAGCTTCATCTGATAGCGACATTCTCTACCAGTTTCTTTCCATCCCATCGCTGCAGTATAACAAATCCTTAGAGTTGTACGGCATAAGGCTAGCAGTGCATTAAGTTCAAGGTGATCCACTGAGTCGGCTCGTCTTTCTCTGCTCAGCTGGACCAGGACAATACCATCCAGAGGTCAGGGTCTCTGGGCCACAGCCAGCATCCAGGATTGTGCTGGATAAGGTATGACGGCTAAGCGTAGCACTAATTCGCAGCACTTCCATGGCAACGTGCTGGCAGTCTCCATTTTCCATCTCTAAAAGGGTTTGACCTCCAGTTCAATGGAGCCCATGTCATACTTCACCTTTTCAGATTCATCACTTACTCCGATGTTTCCTCATCACTACAGTGCTTTTCTTCTCACCTGGTTGTTGTCCACTTTGCTTTCTTCTTATGCAGCTGTAATGCTTAATGCATTCGAGGGTGCATGACATATTGTGAAATCTGGATTTTCTTTCACCAGTCGCATTTGTTGTCTTCATGTGCCACTGTGGACAGATAAATGTCATGTACCTGATGGTGGGAGACCTGATTCCTTTGCTTTTTTCAAATTTTGCTGTGCTTGAAGCTACTTATCTGCTTCTCAAGAGGATATAGAACCTTTTTATATGCAGATGAGCACTTGAGCACATGCAGCTTTCCAGATACATCTGCATGCTAGCACTAGGTCTTCTAACATGTACCTAAATGCCTCAGTGGTTGTTGAGTAAATGCTACTCCTCATCTCTGCGGCCTTATGGAGACCTTTCTAATGTTTTACCTTCTCTCAGACCACGCCACTTGATAAAGAGAAGCAAGTTTTCCGAAGAAGACGCCACCAGGATGTGAAGGCCGCTGCCCTCTTTCCACACAGTGTTGGTGCCAGTGCCCCTCACGGTACTAAACCGGGCCACTCCCCTGCTGAGATCACCTCTGAGTCTGAGGACCTTTCCCCCTGTTCGGCCGGCACTGTTCGATCACCCACCTCTCCGTTCTAACTGCCCGTCCGGGGCCAGAGCACCATCCTCCCTCCAATGAAAAGTGGAAAAGCAAAAGACCTAATCCTGGGTTCAGTCTACTGACCCGTTTGCTCCCAGACCGACTTGTACTGACGTTTTTCCCAGTGGCCATTTTAGTTAAAAAGATCATCAGAGTCAGAGACACAGAGTCTCCGTATCTGAGTCCAACTTAATAGCATGGAACAATTTTAAAATTGTTTCCCTTTTCTTTCAGAGAAGCTGCCTGACAATTATAGCCTTATTTCTGCACAAGCATTTGGTTCATTGTAGTGCACTAGCACCCTCTGCTGGTTTGTATTCTTTATTGCAGGAAACCCAGCTGGCTCTATGAAGCACTTTGCAGCCCAACTGAAATATTAACTTCTTAATATAGTCATGATTTTGTGATATGACATGTTCATTGCATATCATCAGTCACACTAAATTAACTTGGAGTAATTTACAGGCAACAATAACACATTCAATACAATACTGTCAGTAACAGTAATGTTTCTGATGCACATCCAATAACATGTACATTACTCTGGTGTTTTGTTTTGTGGTGCACAAACCATAGAGACAAATCTGAATAGGACTTAAGGCCTACTGCTATAACGTACTGTAAGCGTTATGTGTATGCTTCATTTTGTCCTGCTACCAAGTAGTTTGTCTCTTATAATTAATAGAGGGTGCTAATGTTTGACTGTTTATGGTCTAGCTTAGCTGTTTTTCTTGTGTGACCGTGAGAGTGTGGATATAAATGGGTTGTGGTGCAGATGAATGTCAGTGCAGTTTAGTTTGTAGTTGGTGCATGTTTGAAGCCTTGCTTTGGCACATATGGATTTAAGTGCAATTAGGTGTACTGCCCAGTGGGCTCAGGATCAGATCTGGCCTTTGAAATGCTGGAACGAGTGAGGGTTGATCAGATGGGAACAATTGGCAGTTGTGCAACATGGACTTTTTTCACAGACTAAAATAAGTTAATTATGGAATACAGCACAGTGCTTCCAGTGAAAACCATCATTTGAATATTTGTTTATTCAGTCATCAGTTTTCAAACTTCATTTTTCTAAGCAGTCACACAGGACTAGGATGTCTAACCAACGAGACTTTACGTACTGTATGTGCTTTATACATTCTTTTACTGGACACCAAATATTTATGGTTGTGACCGTCCTCTTCCCTCCATCTGGGACCGGAGCTTGCATGCGTGCTAATATACATCCTCAGTTAATTGTTGCCGTCTTTTACTGTTTGATATATGCCAGACATCCGATATGAACCATCTCTCTCATCATTGTACATGCTGTTTTGTTGAATAGAGTTCATGTAAGGCAGACGATAGTCTTAGAACAGCTGATATCCTCCTTGTATATACATATTTTGAATGAATTGTAACATCACACCACTTTGTTGTACAAGGGCTTTAAGTTTAACTGGGAGGGAGTGAACCAAAAAGCACAAGGAAAGCAAGTTATATCTGCAATCTGGAAATGTGTTCTCTTCCTCAGGACTGTATCTGTTTCTCATTGTCTGAAAAAACAAGGAATGTTTATCTACAGTCTGACAAATGGTACACGGAGACAACGGGGAATGTCAGTATTATGTGGAAGCAGATGGGGAATGTGAATGCTGTATTATACTCATCTCTAATCCATTACTATTAGGACATTATAAAACAATCTGAATGAGGACAAAGACCAGTAATGTTTTTCAATTAATAAAGGAAATCTATGGTTATGGATTAAAAGCAGACTTCCAACTATGTACCCTGTAAAGAAAATAAACCTCAAATTAAAAAGGATTAAGTACATTTATGAGTGGTAAACTAATCTTCATGAGTCATACGCTATATATTAAAGACAGCCTGCTGCGGAGTGAACAAGCTCACCAGAACAAACATGACCAGCAGATGGCAGTAGAACCAAAGAGCATGAAGCTCAGGTCTGGAGTAGAATTTCATCTTCACTTATTCATTTCAAAGATTTACTGAGTTATTCGTAGTTTATGAGCTTGTATTAAAGCACATGTGAATGTTTCAAAGACCACCTACACATGTAAGGAAAAAAATCAACAAGAAATACTATGACACTGTTAGATTTATTAAATTTTATTAAAAACACCAAATTAAAACAATTGAATTTATGGTTATCAGTTTTCCGTAATGAGCTTCAAACATATTCTACCGCTTAACAAAACAAACATAAGGAAATAATTTGGCAATAAAACATTAATATATAAATCATAATGCATTTTAAAATATATTACATTAAATCAAAATGCACTGCTTAATGTTGACATGAATAATAAATTATTGTTTATATTGAGGAAATTCTAATCCACAATATCTAACATAGAGTAAACCCAGCATCTTCAACATGCAGAACTCAGGCTTTGGCTGAGGTGGTGTCTTGAAGCACCGTGAGCAAAAATCTGAATTGAAACTCAAAATCGATTTGCATATTTTTGTTCATTGAAATTGTCAGCTCACAGCAACCAGCCGCTCATTTCTGCAATTAAATGTGGACACAATAGCTTTCATATCACCAGAAATAGACCAAGAACCATTTTTGGAACATGAGCTCGATAATCATTAGATCTTTTTCTTTTCTTTTTTTTTTGTCTCACAGCTGAAAGTTTTCCTTCGACCGTTTGAGTAATAATATTGCTTACCAGTACATGGTAGTAAAGCATAATCTGGCATTCATGAACTCACATGGTTAAAATGGACGAGCAAACATTTTGTGCAAAAATAAGCAAACTACAGAACTCAGTATTACAGTAATAATTCTTGCAGTACTAATAAGTGTAGAATGTCTTAATAATTACACATCTTTTACAAAAAAAAAAGTCATACGGCTCTACCACAAAACACTAACACCTTAACAGTCATGAGGTACTATTGAAAAACAGGTTAATCCTCTGGATATGTTTTTGGTAAAACACAATAAAAATACTGATAACCAAATAAAGCATTTGGATCGTTCTAAGATGTTAGAGACAAAAGTAAATGTAACTCCTTGTCATTCTCAAACCAAAATGCAAATAAATATATGTATTATAACTTTTTTTTTTTGTTGACATCATGACCAAAAACAAATATTTCACAGGACAAACTCACACTACATTTGACTCTTTATCCATATAGACATTCAAACAACAAATCAACAGTAAACATCTTGTCTTTTTGTCACATACACATACGTCTGACCACTGCCAAGAACAATGAGCAGACACTGGTGATATACATGTATTACTAATCAACTAATATCTGAAGGCAATGAAAACACTCAACATTTAAACATGACTGGCACGATGGAAATGTCGGGAACATTGTGACTAATCTAACAGCATTTAGAGTTTTATCTCAGGCTTTACAGGGAAGAAACACTTTACACTGTCCACATTTACAGGTTAACTTTTTCCTAGAAAAATGTTTCAAGTGGGATATGCATCTGCCATACAAATGTTGTATAAATGTTCCAAACAGAGGATTCATTTTGTTTTGCATTTTCACAGTCTGGTATAGAAACTGAAAAACTGAACTTATTAGGTATGTTTTCATATCTCGTCTCCTTGTTGACTTCCGTTGATCTCAGTCTCTCTTTGACCAGAACAGTACATCTATTTTACTCAGCTGGGGAAATGCTACGCTGGTGCTCAGGTAAGACAAAAAAAAACAACAAAGTATGTCCCAACAAGCATCTAGCAAGGGGTTCCCATCAGAGGCCAGATAAGCATACCTGGTTCTTTGTCAGCCTCCCCATGCTGGTACTTCCCCACGTACTGGATCTCCACCATGCTTTATGGATCTTCTGCTTGGTCACCGGTCGGTAGGCATCCACCCTCCGCTACGCACTTGCATTCCGTTGTGTGAATCTTCTTCTTACTCTCCTCAGTACCTGTTTTGATGCTCGTAGTGCCAGCGGTTGAAATCTATGTTAAATGCCACAATACTGCCAGAGGCCATGCCTGTGATCAGAGTCCTAAAGGAGAAAAAAACAGGATTTTTAGAAGTGAAGATGGAAAAACAACTTAAAATATAAAATACACACCAAATCTAAGCAGCAGTAAATGTACTTTCTGTATGTAGAATTTACTCAGGTTTTAATTGTGATTAGGGTACGTCTTCTCTAAATACAAAGTGAAACTGCACTAATCGGTGAAGAACATGAGCAGTGTGTTAAAGTGTTAATGTCCATAGTTTTGAATGAAACAACCACAGGAGGTCAGAAGGGGCTGTAACCGTATACGACTGGGTTCCTCCGGCCACTGAAGTGGACTATTGTCTTTCTGCAACCATTTTCCCTTTATGATCATGACTAGCTGGTATGAAGCAAAAGCAGCTGATTTCACAGGGTCGTCTTATACTGCTACACCCCGAGGGCTTAAATGCTCCAGAACAATGAACACAGTTGAAGCAGAATAACCTTCTGCAAACGGACAATTGTGTCACTTAACTGTCATCTTATTGTGGATGTCGATTTTAACTGCACCTTCTTTAATTACACTGAATTAAAATGATTATCAAGTGGTTGTTTTGTGATAGACTTGCATTTAATATACTGTCGTGGAAAAAATTATTAGACCACCCCTTGTTTTCTTGAATTTCTTGTTTGTTTTAATGCCTGGTTCAATTAAAGGTCAAAGGTTAAAGGTTTGGACAAATATAAGAACAAAACTCACTCATAAAAGTTGAATTTCAGAGCTGATATCTATCCATTTTCCATGTTTCTTGATAATAACCAAAATCACCTCAGTTCTTCCATCAGTATCTAAGTGACTGTTCTGACAAAAACAGTGCTTTTAGGAATTCCATCTTCTCTTTTGTCTGTTTTAGTCACATGACACACACAGGAGTTAGGATTTGTTTGCAAAATCATTGTTTTTCATGACTTTGATGGTCTAATAATTTTTTCTTCAGCTGTATGATTTCTAATCCTCAATATAACTAGTATAGTAAAAAAATGCAGTTTTTCTTTATTAAAATCTGCTGCTGTTAAGATGTTCTGCCTTCTTGCTTGTCATGCTTTGTTTACCTTAACAGTCTTTGCTAATAGACACAAGGACAGGAGGTTAATCTGAGTCAGAACCGAGCCTCTGTTCCAGACCTGACTGTTAGGGCTCGGGGCCATTTGGCCTGTGGCTGTAACGTACAGCTTGGATGTTCAGACCCTCTAACCTCTCTTGACTGCCAGGGTCATATGATGACGTCAGGCCTATTGCCTCCGAGTGAACACTGTCGCCTCTGCGTCGCCGACCGCGTGCCCACAATGACTCCTGACGGATAAAGGAACAACGCGCTGCAGATCTGTCGATAGACGATACGTTCGTTTTGCAATATGTTTATCCAAAATGGTGCATTCTCTGAAAGATTTGTGTAATTTTTGTCTCTATGGCAACCCTAGGTTCTATTTCAAAGAATAGAATAGTGGATGTTCCATTAACTAAGCCACACATTGACAACCATGAAACACAGTCAACATGAGGGGATTTTTTTCACTTCAGCCTACACATATAATACTGTAGACATGCGGAACTGTTTAGATGTGAACACACACAAGCATACATTGATTTATAAAAGGGAGCCCACACATCCAGCAGACAGCCCCAGAACACAAATAAAGCACACATAATGGTCCTGGAAAGAGAACTGTCATTCTTAGACACTGTTTTCTCTAAATGGATGGACCATTTAGTTAGTTAAACCTCTGACTTTTCCTCTTTATCCACATAGAAGTAGTAACTGATACAGAAAATAAGGAACACAAATTCTGTTCTGTGTTAAAACAGTAAAAACCTGAACTGCTTCATAAAAACATGTTTTGCTCTGACCGTTGATCATGTGACAGGTCCATGGCTCGAATGCCAGCGTCACAACCCGGGTAGATGTAGAGATGTTTGAAGTCACAGGCCTGCCACACCTCCACCACACCGTTATCCCCCCCCGTCACCAGGTTGTGGCCGTCGCTGCTCAAGAGAATCGCCTTGAGTAGAAGTGAAGAGAGGTTCAGCAACATGTACAACTATCGTAATAGTATGTAAATCACTATACTAATAACATAGAAATAAACTCACTGATGCTGTTTTATCTACAATCTTTGTGTGGCTGTATTTTCTGTAACTTCTGCTATTGCTGTCTGGGCCAAGGCATTTTTAAAACAGATATTTAATCTCAACAAGTCTTTTTCCTTTTGTAGAGAATTCCTTCATCAGACAGGGGTAGTTTTTGGTTTACCTGCTTTACTAGTTTCACCTACTTCCTGTAGCCTTTGTCAGAAGTGTCACATGATGCTACTGTGACGTGTCTGACGAAGGATACAGGAAGTAGGTGAAACTAGTAAAGCAGGTAAACCAAAAACTACCCCTGTCTGATAAAAGAATTACCTGCAATAGTTAGATTTGGGAACCTTTTTCCTGGTTAAATAAAGCTTAATAATGATATTCACACTTATTTTCTATTCTTTTCATCTGGCATCACAAACTTCAGGGACATTTTTAGAGCATTCACTGCAGCAGATAAACAAAGATGTTTCTGTGTTCTTCTTCTGTGGTGTCAAAATGTCATCTTACCCTGGTGGAATCGTTGACCTCCATCTGTGCCAGCAGTTTTCCATTAATGCTGAAGTTGCAGAAGCGGCCCCTCTCGTAGTAGATGATGCAGTGGCCTTCGCTGGACACTGATATAAGCCGAGGGCACTGATAGTGGTCCGGCCCCTCTAGGGCCCGCAGAAGGTCACCTGTAATAGTGTGGACCAGACACGGACCCTCTGCCAAAACAAAACACACATGTTTAACCGGACCATGCTCTGTGCCACCTGAACGTACAGACTTCTCCAGATCTAAGTAAAAAAACATCACTTCACTGTCTAATGACAAGTGTAGACGTAAGAAAACGCTGTCAAAGTTTGTAGAAAATAAGTCATGTTCCAAACTCATCAGACATGGAATGTGTTTTATGCTTTTAACTGTTTCACATTCACAGTCTTTTCATTTTCTGTGAGACTTTTGCATGTTGTGTTTCACTGGATTTACAGCAGTGTTCATAAGTTTACATACCCTGACTGAATGCACATGGACGGTCTAGAATGTTCCAACATGATAATGAGCCTAAACATAAGGCCAAGTCCACCTGTCATTGGAACAGCAGAAAAAAGTGAAGCTGAAGGAGTGTCCATCTGAGTTTCCTGACCTCAGGATCATGGATCCACTTTGGGGAGGAGTCAAACATGCAGTTCATGAAGAAAAGCCCAAATCTGAAGGAACTGAAGGGGTTTGACCCAGAAGAATGGGAGAAAAGAAAGAGTCTGATCCACAACCAACGACCACAAAAGACTAACATCTGTCACTGAGGTGAAAGGGGCGGGGCCAATACAGAGGAGGAAGGACAGAATAAATGGCTTCACCAAACCAGTAGCCATGATGATCATTCATTTTCTCTGAAAAATGGCCAAAGAATCACAAATTCTGCTGGGGTATGTAAACTTATGAGCACCATTGAAAAAATAAAAGGAGTGAACTGCGTAATATGACTTAACTCTGGTGGAGACTGTGTGTGTGTGTGTGTGTGTGTGTGTGTGTGTGTGTGTGTGTTTAGATTTTGTGGAATGGTAACTCCATAACCCTTAAAGACCCAGCGCTACTTTTATATCAGTTCTCAAATTTAATTTTCTGTATATTGAACTGTATTTTATACTCACAAGTATTGATAGGATTATTGGATCAACAGGCATTAAATAGTTTAGGTCAGTAGATGGATTTGGTCGTTGATGGATGTTTGAGTCTTTATGGGTTAAATTATGCAAAAACATTCAATTTTATTCAAGTTTTGTGCTTGTTTGCTATTTTTTAATTTAATAGTATTCTAGTTTTTGGAAAATTGTATGTTATTTGTTTTAAGCAAATACTTAAATAAATGCTTGTTTGAAAGAAAGCGCTTTTGCTATGACGATGGCAGAAGACACCGGAGGGAAAGTTCTTTGTCGTACGTCGGGGCCTGAATTTTTTACAGTTAAATTTTTTTGGACACAGGAGGAGCTTTGGCAGCAGAAAGGTTGAGCCTCAGTGAATTAGAGCGGAGCTACTGTGAAATAATCTGAATATAGGTCAAGAATTCCAGCAGCACTTGTATAGAAGAACTTGATGTAATTCTAAATATAGACACATTTATCTACATTTAGAACTGGATAAAGTTCATTTATACATAAAGTGCAGCCTGAATTCTTGACCTGTCACTAGTTTTCCTCCTTCTCCGTACACCTTGGAACTACAGTAGGTGAAACTGTTGCCTGAGGCTTTTATTTAAATAATTAGAATCATTTTTTCCCCCTTGTTCCCCTTTTGTCGTAGTTAAAGCTGCACCCTGTTGTCATTCACTCAGTCCAACTCAGGCTGCCGCCATAAACTTCCTCTAGCCACGAAAAATACATACAGAAACAATTTACTTCCCTTTGCCATAAATAGTCTAAACAAGCCACCTGTATTTTATTTTATTTAGTCATCTATTAAATCATTTAGGAGTTAGTGCAGTATGATGCAGATTTTATTCTAGTCTATATTTTTATTCAAAACTCTACCTTTTACTGTTTTTATGCTGTAATTCATCTGTGCGTGTTTTTCATATTTTGTGAATGAGCCACGTTGAAGATGATTTTCCGTCATGACCGATAATAAAATATTCTGATTCAGTTTCTAGCACGACCACTGACCTTGAAATAGAATCAACTTATTTCAGATAGAATCAGGACGTAAGAAGATGGATCATGGCAATATCCTGGAACTGTAGAAATATATGCACCACCTGACCTCTGTTTGTCGTAAAGCTTACATCGGACTTTTTTTAACGTATTTATGTCTTTTTTTTAATTCTCCTTATCATCATCATTATTTTTTAAGCCTAATGTATTTCATTGGAATTTTCTCATGGGATCATGGTTATTATGTCACTCAGCCTATTCTGGATACAATCTTATTCTACAATAAATCTATTTAAAGAGTTCTGTATATCATTTTTATCACTTTTTATTGTTTTTTTTCTTTCTTTTCAACCATTAAACTATTAAATTCTACAGTGATACAACAGGATAGAATTATAAGACAATATATCAATAAAAATATGAAAATCAAGTGTCAAAAAACAAGAAAAATAGCAACAACAAAAAAAACCCTCAGCAAAAACACCCCCCCTTATTATTATTATAATTTTTAATGACAAAAACAATAGCGTACAGTCAGTTTTGTTCTACAGGATTTGTTGTTGCATTAAAACTCTTTCTAGGTGAGATAAGAGCAAGGCCAGGACAATAAAACATTTACCATAATACACTGTGGTGTCAGAATATCAATCCCTTAAGTTATTATAGGAAAACCCAAGACTGCAGTCTGTTATCTTTTCTAAAAAACAGCCCCATATTTTTTTCCTTTTTTGTCAGATTGTAATTAAGGGTCATGTGATAACCTTCGCCTTTCAATGAAGAGAAAGTTAGAAACAAAAGAAGAAATAGCGATCAACTATTAGCAGCATGTGACGCACAGTCCATAAATAACCATCAAATCCACTGTAATGGGAGTTAAATACAGCGTACAGTAGGCGTTGGAGCACAGATAAGACTGATCATAAATGATTTTGTTAGAATGAATAATTTTGGATTTTGTTTCTCTGGTGACATCACAAAGCTTCTGTTGGAGAGCAGCGGTGGACATGCTGCTGCCGTGTGTTGAGTCGGATAAAATGAAATGCTTTGCACTGCATTGCATTTCTGTTCTGTTGCATTTGTGGATGCAGTGCAGCCTTTGTATGTTGGGGACACACTGAAGCCAAATTTCAAGCACAGGCTGGATGCAGAATGTGCGTCTCAGGCTAATGCTATTAGTTGTGAGAGTTGGACTGCTTTGAAAGGAACATCTGGCTGCAGCGCTTCACTGTTGCTCCAGAGTCTCAAGTAGAGAAGGATTACTGCCGTGGCATTTGGTTGAAGATGATTCAGCATGGAATTAGATGGCCTATATGGAACGCAGCGTTGGGACAGTGTGACGGTCTTCCTCTTCTTGTAATGTGAATAGAGTGTTAAGAGTTTTGAAAGGCGGTGGCTGAATCCCAACATCATGCTTCAGAGCGATAATACATGTTTTGATGAATGTTTGTACTTTATCTCTTATTCCCTGGCCTTCGGAGGAAAATCCTGGCTCTGGACACAGTTCATGTTTGCTCATTTCTCTAAACTGTGCTCAGAATATTTCATTTCCTTTCAGCTGGATGGTCACGGGTCTGGCCAAGCCCACGTTAACGTCCTTTTCTCTAAAACAATAGTTTGGATTACTCAGCATAAAGGACGAACGTGTCGCTCATTTTTGCTTTTTAAAAAAATGGTATGTAGGGCAATTTTTTTGAAGGTCACCGTTGTTAACATCTGATGATTAAAAAGTAAATGGTTTGTTTTCTACTCTACATTAAATGACCATTGGTTTGGTTGTTTTCTGTTTTCCTGGTTCAGTGTCATTAGTTGAACGCTGTCGGACAGGCGTGAAAACACTCATTCTGCTTCTGCCGTTTCAGTCATTAAACTGTTGGGAATGTTTGTAGTGTTGACAGTGGTTGTATTATGGGATGACTGAATAAAGAATTTCATCATCATCATATATATCTGTAGTTTCTAAAACTGTGTTTATTTAATTTGTACCTAAATTAAAAGTACATTTAAAATGTAAATTCTATTCTGAGGCGCCGCTAGCATTTGTTAGCCCCATGAAAGCTAAATAATGTGGATGCTTTATGAAAATCAGTATCATGTTGATTTATGGGAGTTGGGGGGGGTTAATATAGGGGCAGCAGTTATATACGTGGGGGTGCGGTCCATAACTAACTACATGTAACTAGCGCTGGCAGGAAGTGAAAGTGAAACGTTCTTTCAACGTCCGTCCAACGAACCTTCACCCATGAATTTGTCATGCCCCGCCCCCTTTACAGATTCTATACAGTGTAAAGTCAGAACAGTAAAGGTTGTAAATGAATATATTCAGCAGAAATTCAGAATGTAAATAGCAATGTGTAAATAAATCTGTTCCAAATATATGCCTGTGTCTAATCTTATATTTCATAATGATCAAATACTATAATGATCTTAAATGTTATTTATTCTAAAAAGGATTTATATTAAATATAATAATGAAACATATGTGACCAAAGACGGATCAGTTTATCAGTGTCATAATCAAATCTTTATTATTATTATTCAGGTGCATCACACTGAACAAACACTTCACTGTTACTTTTTTGGATTCTCACTCCGTTACCATGAGTAAAATATTCACTTTTGGATATAATGTACTCTCATATATTTAGAAAAGTGTGTTATTCTAAATATTTGCACTTTCCTTGAAGAAAATCACTTTTTTGGGCCTTTTTTCCAAACCTTTTTCTAACTGCTGTTTATTTGTTCTTATTCTGTTAGTTTGTCAATGATGATAAATGCATGTTTTTATTAAATATTTGGTTATTATTCCTTAATGGCATGTTAAAGTACTTGCTTAGACCTATAGTTAGGGCTATTATTGTTGCTGCTAAATGAATTTTTAGAAACAGATATGGACTGATTAGGTTTGCTGCACAGTGCTTTCTCACTCTGTTACTCGCTTGGCCAGACCCTCATTCTATTCTATGGATTTTAAAGCTTTCTGCTGCCTTTTTGGATTTTCCACAGTACTTGTGTCTCATCTGCCTGCCTCGTCGCTCCCTCCAGAATACTGTATGTTCACATCAAAAACTTTATACAGAATCCACGAGAACAAACATTGCAAAGTGCATCTTGTCATAGTTTTCATATTATACATATAGCAGCATTTAATGACCCTTAATACAGCTGTAGGATGCATGATACAGACAAAGTTTTTTTCTCCCTCTGGGCATTCAGAGGATTAAATCTTCACTAACAGCATCAATAAATACATGTCTGCTAACAAAACAGCTTTCAAGGCACTCTGGTTTTTCAGCAACTGAGCAGACAATGAAAGTCAATGCAGTATTTTTTCTTTCTTTTTTTTCCTTGAAGCTTGTGTCGTAAAGAGGGAGTTGCAAAAGTGCACTCAGTGTTTAAGGCGTGGGCGGACAGACTAATCTGTGAATTGTCCTGTTTAGACAGAAATAGCACTCTCTGCCTAGACAGAACTTCAAGTGTATCAAACTGATCAGCGTTTCCCTCCTCCAATTTTTTTTTTTTTCACATTTTCTTTATTTCGGCTTTATCACATGAGAACACCTGAAACATTTTTTTATACCTTAATACACATGTTGAATACACACACACACACACACACACACACACACACACACACACACACACACACACACACACACACACACACACACA
>JAPTYQ010000006.1:30326419-30339037 GCA_029814465.1 Ostorhinchus cyanosoma | reverse complement strand
GACCGTGGGGTGAAGGGGGGATGGGTGGGCGGGGGGGCTCGGCGTCGGTGGTGACTTCTGAGCGCGCCTTACCTCTCGCAGCGAGGGGTCAGTGATACTGTCCAGGTTGACGGAGCTCTCGTAAGTCAGGTAGTGAAAGACGTTGAGGGCACGCACCGCCTCTGGGCCTCGCTGCTTGTAGCCGAAAATAAGGTCAATCCACTGATGCAGCTGACATGACACAAACTCGCTTTCCAGGGCCTGTCAGAGGAGTACAGGGCAATTAGAGGTGAGAGGCATACCAGCAGTGCACAGCACATGGACCAAAACACAACACAAAATTGTACTTCCACCCAACAATGAGCACAGCAAAACATGGCTTACAATCCTTCAGTCCACAGTAGCTGACAAACCAGGAGCAACATGGCATCAGCGGCAGAAAACCAGCCCCACAACGGCTTTAATCATTTGTATACAGTTAAACGGAAACAAGTAATTCACCTGTTTTTGTGCATCAACAGGACCAAAAACAGACGCACACGCTGCTTATTCTCCTTTTTAACCGCGATAAGCTAACTCGTATCACATTTCGCTGCCCACTTAAATTGCAGACAACTATCTTAGCACGGAGACAAAGAAATTCAGTTCAATACTAACAGGGATCCAATTTACTGTAAAACCATCTGCAGCGGCAACATTGATAAATTACCTGTGAGAGTGAAAAAGGACACTAGATTTCTTGGGGGAGTGTTAGTGAGAGATTGGGGATAAGATATAGGGCTGATAATTATTATAAATATACCTATAGAAGGCGTGCAGTGGGGGGGGGTTGATGTGTTGTTGCACAATATGGCACAATATAATTCCCATGCATACTGGTGTTAGGCTTTGCTAGAGGAATTTACACTCCTCCCCATGCGTCAGGAATAACAGCCATTACCAACAAAGCCTGCTCCAGCACACAGAAGCAGAGTTTGCCACAGGGCATATCACGACAATTGAAAGTGGCACATGCAAAGATGGGAAGTGGGAGGAAGAGAGGGAGAGGGAGAGGGAGAGGGAGGAAAATCGGGCGAGTGAGAGAGAGAGTGAGGGGGGGGAGGCAGGGAGAGAAAGTCAGTGACAGAAATGAAATAATAGAGGAAGCAAGAGTGTGGGCTAGCTAGGGAACAGAACAAAAGAAAGACACCAAAATGGAAGAAGAGGACTATGATTTTCTGGGCGTGTGAATCGACGGGTCTACGAATGTAACAATGCAAAGCAACTTCACACATGTATCCTTCAACTGGGAGAAAATATCCACTGTAATCCTTTTTTTTCTCTTTTTTTTCTTGTTTTGGAAACGCAGACATGCCTGTAACAACTCAGAGCCTTTCCCTTCCCCATCTCCCCTGCTGCCCGTTCACCCCCCCCCACTCCGCCGGTACACCAGCCTGCTACAGCTGGACCAGGCAGTGTGGGTAGAGCACCAGGAAAGGTCACCACCGTAAGACCAGCCCAGCTCTGTCACTCCGGCTGAAAAGGTCAAGTGTGTTCCCGTAGCCTCCTTTTACCTCCAGTTCAAAAACACTGCGGCGCCTTAACCTCAGGATACAGAACATGCATGAAACTCATCACATGATCCGTATTAAAAAAACAGGAATTTACAGATGATACCGAACCTTAGCCCTACAATCTACAGTTTCTCCCAATTTAATATGAATTTTATTTAAGTTTATTTTAGCTTAAATAAAATGTACATTTTGCCTCTTAGAGATGATACAGTGGCACAAAAAATTATTAGACCAACAAAAGTCATCAAAAAAGATGGTTCCAGTCCTAACTCCTGTGTGGATCATGTGACTAAAACAGACAGAAAAGAAAACATGGAATGACTAAAAGCACTGTTTTTGTCAGAACAATGACATAGATGTTGGTGTAAGAACTGAAGTCATTTGGGTTTTTATCAAGAAAACATGGAAAATGGAGGAAAGCTGTAAATTTCTTCAGTAAGTGATTCCAGATTAAAGAGACCAAAGAGTTTTTCCTGATGAAGACAGACAGGTGGGATCTCTGCGCTGCTCCTGAAGCCTGCTGGGAGTTGTGGGCCACATGTTGATAGGCTGCATTAAACGTGCACACACTCAGACATGCACGCACACGCAGATGGAAAGCCATGAGGTGTGGCGTCGCCGACGGTAACGCTATAGGGGGAGTCGCCCTCAGTCCCGTCCTTCAGTGACATCACATGGGTCAGGAATACAGTGTTAGTATTGAGCGGCGCGCTTTATTAGACGCTTCATGAATAAGACAAGGAGACGGAGATATGTGAGGAGAGTGGAAATAGATGTGAGAGCCAGGCTGAAAAGCTGAGCATAAAATATTACTTAACAGCTACATCTTAGTTATATCCTCCTGAGCTCCAGGAAAGTTCGAGTTTGGGCTTTTTGACATTAAATAAAAGCTTTGATTGGAAACAACAGTTTTTTCAGATACATTTCTTTTCATACAGTGTCCTTTTGCCGTGGACAGTGAAACTCTTGTCCCCTACAGAGGACAAAAATGCACTGCTGCAGGAGGATAGAACTGCATTTATTCTATCTATAGCACAGAGAAATGTTCACTAGAAGCATATGTTTTCTGCTGAACATCTGATACGTTTCTATTTTACTTGGAATAAATGTATTCCACTCTCAGATCGAGGATCATTTATGTTAATTACCTGGAAGGATTATCTAGTAAGCACACAGTAACTGTCGTTTTTATTACAAGCAGTACTATTTTTAGTCATATTTATGGCATTACATGATAATAACTGAAAATAATAAGGGAGAAAGTAGCTTTTAACTACAGATTTAAAGGGATAATTCAGAATTCTGCTTGTCAGTTCTGATTAACAGTTGTATTTCTGTTTTTCTTTTGGTGATATTTTTGTCGTTAGTGTATGCACCGGTTGTTCAGTGTAATTCATTCTACGGGCCGAACTGGACCCTTTGGCGGGCTGGATTTGGCCCCCGGGCCTCATGTTTGACACCTGTGCTCTAGTGTTTGTTCTGAATGGGCAATTTAGGAATATTCCAGCTGCTTTTTTTTTTTTTTTTTTGCACAATTTGAAGTTTATCTGGATTTATTTTTGATGTATTTGACCAAATGATTGAACACTAATTTAAATGGGACAGAACTAATGATTCCACTCATGTTTTCCTCAGTTGATTTGGATATTTCTATATTGTCCAACAGCACCAAAGCTTCTGCTCAGGTACGTCAGAAAATGTGCATCGGACACATGCCTAAACCTTACCATCCTGTTCATCCGCACAAAGTCTTCGGTCTTCTTGGCCCAGGTCGGCAGGTCCACGTCGCAGACCATCGTCCTGTCTTCCCTCATTCCCAGATGGTAGCCGTTGCTGTTAACGAACATCTCTGGTAGGTAGTAGAACTCGGGAATCAGCTCCTGTGTTTGAAAAGAATAGAGATAGTGGGGATTTCTACAGCTGACAGTCAAAATCCCATTGTCTAATAGAACACTTTCACTATATAAACGACTAACAATTCAGGCAAGTGAAAGAAATAACACATGTGTGGACGGAGCCTCAGAAAACAGAGAAAAAAGGCTCCGTACTCCACTGAGATGAAGTGAGAATTCAAGGGGAAAGGTAACACAAATAAACCAAACAGCAGGCCATCACAAGGCGGTGAGAGGTGCTCGTCCAGTTATTCCAGGCTGAGGTGTTATGTGTGTTAAATGAAACTGGAACTGAGTTGGGTTCTTCTCCCTGCTCTCCTGGCTCTTGTGATGGGGTCAGGACCTCACAGAGGAGGAAAAGTCAGCGTGGTAAAGGGGGCGCTTACATAAAACCACATATTGAAGAAGAGTGTAAATATTTACCAAGTCTGGAGAGTAGACCCAAACCTGGAGGAACGCGCTGCTACTTTTACATGCATTAAGCTGGGAAGCGCATTCACCCGTAAAGACCCAGTGGGACTTTGCTGTCTTTCTATTGAACCTTTCTGAGGGGATTTATCGCTGTTTATTGTAATATTAAATTCTGTATTTTGCAAATTTTCTGTGGAAATCAGGTGTTTTCTTATATTTAATTCACTGATCATGTAGATGTTCATAAAAGCTCTGATTAAAGTTGAGGGTTATTAATTTAACAACAGACAAAACTGAAGAAAATGGACTTTTTCAGCAAAATATAGCATTAAGTGAACCTAAACCCAGTGTGTCCATCCACTGTCACTGATCCAACTCCATGGGTTTCACTGGTGAATCAATGTTGGAGAAGATGACGGTGTTTCCACGGTAACTACGGAGCCTCTGAACGTCCAAATATGGTCATATCTGATGACCATGAAAAGACGAAGAACTACATTTTACATCAATTATTTAAATGTATTGATAGGATTAATGGACCAGAGGTTATTGAAAATGTTATACTGGTAAATGATTTTGGTTGCCAGTGGTTGTTTGGGTCTTTCTGGATTAATATTGCTATTAACACATGACTTAAAACTAAAGGAATTCTTTTGAAAACACTCATCCTGATCATAAAGTGAAGAAAGGATGAATGAGTGATGCTTCTGCACAATGAAGCAAATGCACACAAGGAATGTTGATCCTCCGCTAGGACTAAACGCTGTTGACTCTCGGAAATGATAAACCAGATTCCGGTGTATTTAACTCTATTTATCAGGTTGTTTTATGAAGGCAGTATTTGTCAGATTCAGTGGTGCTGTGCAGTTTTATACTGCCTATGGGATATTTAACAAGGGGAGCTTTTAGGCGCCCATAAATCACTGGGTTTTGGGAGAGCGAGTTAGCCTGACACGGTACAGCCTAATAACACTGCCGCTCTGCTGTTGGTCACATTTCACCCTCTGCACACGACAGCGAAGGGAGTCCGGCTTCCTTTCTGTTTCCCGACATCCTTCTCCTTTTTCCCTCGTTCACACAGCCGCACTCTCTCTCCTCTTTTTCGTTTGTAAACTTCCTGCCGTAACTCAACACCGAGCCGTTAAAACTGCCAGCTCCGTTTTCAAGCCACCCTCCCATGGCAGCCATTAATTCTGCAACAGCATCGTAATGGGCTAACAAGTCAATCACACAAGCCTTCAATGCTTTACACTGTGTCACCTTAATGACATGTTCGTCAAAATCTGTCCCCGGTGGAGTGCTGCTGGATCCCCTCAGACAGCATGTTGGCAGTTTGTGTGTGTGTGTGTGTGTGTGTGTGTGTGTGTGCATGTGTGCGTGTGTGCCCACTACTGTACTTCCATAAAGTCTGCATACTTGTGCCAGTTTAACATAACTACATGTGCACAGAAGAATGAAATGAGAGGTATGGATGCACATTAATGACGGGGTTGTCGACGAGGTGAGGTCCTGGTCGGAGCGGGGTTGTTTCCATTTGACTTGCTCTTTTAAGAGGTCATCCCCATCAGGGGTTCAGCCTCCCTCGGTCTTGTCGTCATTACTGCTGGAGGAGGCTGGGGTTAATGAAGGAGAGACCCTGGTAAAAACAAGCTGCCTTTTAATCAGATGCCTGATGGCCTGCTTGGTGTACTGGGCCAGAGATGACCTTAACCCTAGACTTTCTGTTCACTTTCAGTTGCTAGATGCTGCCTGTGTGTCTGTGCACATGTTTATTCAGACAGAAACACATTTTAACTTCACTAAAATGGGTTACAAAGAATTGAAACAAACTGCAAGAGGAAAAAAGACGCACTATAATAAGGGATATTATCATTTATACTCTGAATAATTCACGACTGTGGCAGTGGTTTGGCATCATGGTTTCATCTCTTGCACCATGAGAAAACCAAACCAGCTCTTGCATAACATTTCCCTGCTTCTAATACATAATAAAGCACTATTAGTAATCCAGCATTGTCCTTCACAGTAAAATGCCTCTTCAAATAGATCAGTAGCCATCCAATGTGTGTAAAAACAAATGCATGCAGACATACAAGTGGTTGAAAAGTAGGCTGTATTTGTTAACAGGGTGGTGTTTGACTATTCAGCTGTTCGCTGGCTCGCAGCTTTCTGCTTCAGCCTCACATAGATTGTTGGCTGCTCTCTCCCAGATTCTGGCACGTAAAAGCCCTGTCTGTACATAAAAGACTACATTTTAAATAGCTTTTGTCATTAATGCTTTATTAATTGCCTGGGGCTACACTACCCAATGCAGGGTGAGCTAGAAATATATGACACTTTGAGGTCAGTGCGTATTCCTGCTGCGTGTTATGCAGTGGGCAAAATGGAGGCGAATCAGCAGGGTTCAGCGTTTTCGGTGACTGCTCTGTGGATTTGCAGAGGGAGGGCTTTGTCTTTCTCTCAGACACAGCCTTTGTTCCAACTCATGACTACTCACATGCACATACACAAGATCAGTCTACCTCTGAAATAGTTTGTTTTCTGCATGTAATAAAGCAAATGCGTCTTTCTAAGTGCTCGGGCTATTCATGTGGGTCTTCATGATTTTTTGTTAGGAAGAGGCATTTATAATTAATGGTATATATTTTTGTACTGGTGTAGAAGCGTTTTTTCTGCGGAGGGCAGCACAGAGTGAAATGCTTGTTATAGCTGCACAGCAGAACAAAGAACTGACTTCATGTCGATAGGTATAAACGATAATACACAGAATGTTCAAATTTAAATATGTTACAGACTCAAAACACCCACTGGTGAATGTAAAGAACAAAAACAGTTCTTAAATCCTCATGAGTTTAAGATCACATTTCATACCCGACTGGCTGATCCATACATGTGGATCCTGTTGTTACCTTCACATCAGACGTGTCCCTCTGACAGTTCCTCCAAGAACGGGAAATGGCTGAGAAGGTGCGGTCAGGGTGGTCGAATTTATTCCCATTTAGACTGTGGAAGAAAGTGGTGAAGGGCTCCTAAGGAAAGCAAATAAGACATGACAATGATCAAAAAGCTTGGATGTTTTTACTGTCTTTATACAGCTTTCATAATAAACAGAAAAATCCCAGTTTCTCCTGTTGTGAACTCAGAAGACATACAAGTCACGCATGTTAAAAAATACGGGTGAATGCTTTGAAAATTCTATATGATTTCATTGTTATTCTTTTGTCATTCATTATATCCAGGCCTGAGGACAAATTAATTAGTGCTCTTCCTGAGTACAGTGAGCTGTGATGATGATTGGCTCGAATTTGGTTTTCTCAGCCTGAGATGGAGACCCATGCTGGTGGAGCGGACGGATCACTCACCAGAGGGAAGGAAAGGAAAGGAACGTGCAGAGGCCAGTCTAACGGCTGACAATGAAACTCCCTCAGTTCATCAGCAGCTTTCTACTAATGATGAGGGGGAGGACTGCACACTCTCTAGCACGTTCTTTTACATTCATAAGCTTGCATCAAAATCAAAAGCGCATTCTGAGGCCGTGCAGGACGTGAGCTCCTGACTTGTGGAGATCAGATTGGCGTGTAAGAGCCTCCTCCTTCTCCTGCAGAGTAAATGAGGACAGTGCTCAGTAACCTTGATGGACATGTCTCCGGTGCTCACTGGGTTGCCTGAAACATATAAACCTGTCACTGCAGCCTCTGTAAATCATTACCCAGCCACTCTTTATTTAGTTCACATATGCTGGTTTACTGGCCTGTGAAATGTGTTTTCTGAGCGCCATTGGTCTAACTCAGGCCCAATCAAATAGAGATGTCGAGGTGTTTCCTGTGCGAAAACCGACAGACCTCAAACGAAACAGCCTCATCAAGTATGACAAGTGACAATCAACTAATGCAGGCTCAAAAATGAAAAGCTGTCGAAAGATGTGGCTTTAACTTCATTCCATTTCAAAACGCTTGACTAATTCGGGGATTGTGAGCAGCGCAGTATAACAGTGGGTATAAGAGTGTTTAAATAAGTGTTTTTACTCACTATCCTGACAAGCCAGTGCAGGGTGGAGGCAGCTGTAGAGTAATGAGAGTTGTAATGACAAGGTGGTGTCTGGTCGTCTTCCCACGTCTCGTAGCGATCGGCATAAAAAGCTGCTCGCTTCGGATTCAGAGCACCGATGGGCTGGAATGAAGACGAGTAAAGAAGAGGAAAATTCAAGTTCAGCGTGAAAGGACAATCATGCAAACAATGGCAATTCCATACTCTAAGTGTTGTAGGCAATAATATAATAATACATTTTACAAACAGCAGATAAAAACAAAAGCCAACACAGTAAAAACGATAAAAGCAGGTACAAAAGACAGGAATATGAATATAAAGCAGGTAAACATTAAAGGAAACCTTAAATAAATGTGTTTTTAGAAGGGAATTGAAGGTGTTGAGGTCAGATGGTGGGGGAGAGGGAGTTACTAAAATACTAAAAAGAACCTACAGGTTTTTATAAACTACTGTATTCTTTGTTGAATAATCATAATTCACATATTTAAATCAAATAAGGCTAAAAAAAACCATGTATGATTGTTCCATTTTGACTGACGGTTTAAGTGGAGAAGGTGTGAAACAACAGGCTGAACTTAAATGTGCTGTGATTTTTCCTTCATAAAACAGTATAATGTTCAAAAGCAGCTTTAGGACTCTGATTCTTCCTGTTACGTAAACACTGGTTTTGTTAAACGTTACAATTAGGATCTGGATTTTAGAATAGTATTGTTCAGGTAACACATCTCATTAGTTGCATATATAACATGCTTGACTATGTTCTGTGTTGTGAGAAGACTCTAAAGAAGTGCTTTGCCTATAAGCCTGTCCTCATTAGGCTACATATGGAAATGTGAGCGCCGAGGCTGGTGGAGAGTTCAGGGCAGACAAGGAGCTTTTCCCTGGGATTTGTCTGTCAGACCCCATTATTCTCCTGAACCCTCAAAAGTTCCCGTTGTGCAGTCTTCTGGCTGAAATGTGAAGGGAAGTGGCAGCAGGGGTGAGCAAGACGGTGTTCTGGGGACGGAGGGAGGAGATATGAGCGTCTCCTGCTAAATGTTGTGGGTAATCCATGTGGATTAACCCTGGCTGACCTGATTTACACCCAATGCACCCACCGAGCCAACGGCTTCACTCTGCACCGCTGCTGCCATCTGCGTCCAGAGCCCCTCTGCGGAACTGCAAGACCTATGTGACGCATAACCACCGGAAATATGAAAATAAAGCTCGAAGGCTGACCGCAGGATTCTGAAGGAGTCGAATTTAAGCCTCACTTTCATTCTGATACAGAGAATTGAATTAAACAAGATGGATAACAACATGAAATCTATTTCCTGTAGATGTGGCATGTACGTCATAATAAAGGGTAATGAAGCTGTTATAACTATATTAACCCTTTATAGACACTCAGAGAAATAGTCTGAATTTCAAATTTTGGACCAAACACATAATATCCCCGACACTCGGTTCTGGGATAGAATTACATTGAATTGGAGAAAAGGCTGAACTTTCATGTACAGAGGCAGACTTTTAAACAAACTACCAACACATGCAAATTCACTCTCTTGTATCGCATCTTGAATTTGGCAAGAAAATAAACCATTTTAGTTTATATGCTGTCAAAACGTATTTTATTCCATGTACAACCAGATGGACAAAGTTACAGATAGAGTTCTCTAATAATGTTGAAAAGTAATGACTCACTGAGCTCATTTCCAAATGTTCCTTATGTTTTTGGACAATGGGAGCCATAGAGAGAGCCTAAAGAGCCACAGGGTGCAGACCCCTGCCCTTAGACGTTTACACCACTGAACAGTAACACCATTATACACACAGTTTTTTACACTTTATTACAATGTGACTTTTGCCAGATATTCAGGTGTGTAAATATTGCTAGCATTGACATCCGTAGACACACAAGTTCATTCCATCTCTACTACATTGTTTGTGCAGCAAAATGACTAAATGATTTTGATATGAAGTAATAAAAACACAACTCAGTCTAATTCATCCAAATTAAAGTATTATTTGGATGCTTTTTTATTCAAAGGCGTTACAACTGATGGAAACATCTGATCTGAGAATTAACACGGATTTTTAAGATATAAGGACTAAAGGTGGAAGAAGAACATTCATCCACTGGTGTTTTTGGTGCTTTTGGCAGTTTATGGTTTCAAACCCGGTTTTTGACAACTGCAACTCAACTTAGAATTATTTAGTTTTTGTTTAATTTTGATGGAGATTATACGTTATCACCCACTAAATTTTCCACTTTTTCAACTAAAAACTGAAATTTGCAATATGGTTCTACATTTTTTTTTTTTCTGGTGAAATCTTTGGTTTATTTATGTGACGTATTGGAAATAAAACAGACCCTCGGTGCTGATCTGACCTTAAGGGTCAAAAAGTCCCACTCAGATCATCAAACTGCCACCAGGGCTGGGACAAGGCTCTAATGTAGGTTCAGTTTGACCCTAAACTCTGTCAAGCTTTCTAGTTGTTTTTTTTTTTTACTTTATTTTTCTTATTTTACTACAAATGTGCTTAAACACATAACACAAACAGCAGGATCAGGGAGTCAAAACTTTCATAGGAATAATAATAAATGAATACATAAATACATACGTATATATCCAGTGTAAATGTGCATGTATATGTTACACCTTGGTAGCATTTTTGAAGTTACTGAGCTAAGAAGGTCCACTTTTTCCAGGGTCCTTCTCCTAAATCCTTTTGCAGCCTCAGATTAAACAGTGGTTGATCTGCTCCATATAATTTAACTGATTCACAATATTTATAAAGGTTTCCACAGAAGAACCTGTTTTTGAAGCCAGCGTCTCATGACACCACATGGTATTTTTGTAAATTATATGCATGAATTAACATGAATTTGGGGAATTGGAGTGGGTTCTTCCTTCACGGTTTCTGCAGGTATCAGCAAATGTAACCTAATGCTTTTTAATGCCACTTTAAACAAACCTGCAGATACTGTTTTATGACCGTTCACCATCCACAGGCTTTCACCAGGTTCGGAATAGTTCCTCCTCCAGTCACTTCTGCGCAAACTTGCATTTTCCCTTTTTTGCGACATTTGCTAATATTCCCTCTGTTCTTTCTCACAGCACGTTACATTCCAATTAAAGGGTTCCACCTGTCAATCATCTTACAATAGTTCTGATCAAAGTGATTAAATATTTATATAATCAAAATAAATCGTGACTAAAAATGCTTTTTTTTGGCCCATCAAGTATATGTAATTTTTTACTTCCTCTGGACATAGAATTAAATGCTTTTTAATGCTATTTAAGGCCTTAATTTTCAAAAAAATCCATTTAATGACTTTTAATGTTTTTTAATGACCTATTCATGAGTAGACTCTAGATATAACCAGGTACCAAATTAACATAGAAGAAAAGACAAATCTTTCTTTTAATGGAAAAAAACAGAGGCTCATATTCTCCAATTCCTATTCTGCCAACTGATCAAAAACTGGAAAAAATCCCTTATTCATTGCTTTGAATATAGACAGATGTTGGCAATAATATTAAAAAAAATGGAATATTAAAAAATAGAAGAACATGAAAACCATCCAATTATTTGGCCAAACCTTGGATGACATGGTTCATTATTTAACCACAGCCACAGCAATAATCTCAATATTGTATTGACACCAGCAGTGGGTTTATGTCTTTTGGTGGCTGTTTCATTTCCATGTGTTCTTAAGGCAACCAAATTACTACCATTAAACACACATTTAATGGTGAATAAACTGCTTTCTCTGCCTTTTCAATCACCCTATCCAATATAAGAGCCTCGGGGGCATATTGGGAGTCAATATTAATATACTCAGTCCCACTGAATCGGTTACAGAGGGGGAGGGCGGCTGCTAATGTAATCAATGGCAGCTTTTCTACCTGAACACTGCAGTTTATAGGTCAGAACACATTTAAAAAAGAAAAAACACAAAGACCCAAATTGAAAATGATCTCACCCTGATGCCTTAAAATACAGGCAATTTAGTTTCATATTATTAAAACTGCACATTATTTTTTTCCACTGGGTACAGTTTATATGCAACTTAAGTGCACGGAAAGACTCAAGCTGGTCATTTCAAAGGTTACACTCATATATGCATGGCACAGTGGACACAGCCGAAGCTCCAAGTCCTAATTAAATAGCCATTTCTTTGTGGGCTAGTTAGAGTTTTTCTTTTCTAGGAGGGGTTCTTGCTCAAAATTTAATGGCAGTCCACATCAGTGTTAGCACAATTGAAAAGACTGAAAGAGAAGTTTATTGAGATCTGCATAGATTTATGGGGTGATAATAGCCTTGCATGTGACGTCTTGGCCCAGCTGGACTGGGGTGCAAGCCACAAGACGTCTCACACTCTGTAAAACCGCCACAAGTGTAACTAATGCAGCTCGGAGAGGAATAAAATATCCAGGTGATACATGTGACAGGGACAGAAGGAAAAAGGAAAACGCAATGGTAGTTAGAGTAGGAGAGGAATAATCGAATATGTCACTGAGTAGAAGCAAAGAACAAAAACTGGAGGATTATTGAGGTTTTAAAGGAGCTTTTGTTTGGATGTTTTTTTATATTTAAAGCTTCAGTTTCTTTTTTTTTCTATGTTTGATTTTTGGATATTTCGTATTTTTAAATGGAATTACACGTTTTAAACCATTTCCCTGTGGTCTCCATAAACTGTAAATGCTCTGCTTGGGTCTGAATTCTTCATTCATTCAACTCCACAGGTC
>JAPTYQ010000006.1:30304668-30316951 GCA_029814465.1 Ostorhinchus cyanosoma | reverse complement strand
GAGAGAGAGAGAGAGAGAGAGAGAGAGAGAGAGAGAGAGAGAGAGAGAGAGAGAGACTCAGACAGGAATGCATCCATTTTCAGGTCATTGAGCTGCAGTGTGAATGTGCAGGAGACAAACAGAGTGAAGGGGGTTGGTAAACCAGTTAACCAGGCCACAGTTTGTACTGGAGCGATCTGCTGTCTTTTCTCCTTCAGTCAAAGACAGAGGGGAAAAAAATAATGCTGAACTTTATCTCCCAGAGAGCCCGGGCATTAGTGTCATTGTGCCCCAGCTCCACTTATTTGGCAGCGTTAGCAGGATTCTCAGAGCTACACAGTGTGATGTGTTTTTGGCCCTTCACACTGAGGACGACTTCAGCTGCAGCGCTGCACTGGGCTTCCAACCTGCTCCTAAAAATGAACCCTAAAGAATCACTTTCAAGTAGATACTAAAGGTACAACATGCAACATTCACATAGAGACAACAGGCTATGTTATGTACCAATGCTGCCATATATAGTCACGAAAAAATGCTTAGACCATCAGAAGGCATCAAAAATAATAGTTATGTAATCCAGTCCTAACTCCTGTGTGGATCATGTGACTAAAACAGACAGAAAAGAAAACAGGGAATGAATCAAAACACTGTTTTTATCAGAACAATGACACAGATACTGATGGAAGAACTGAAGTGATTTTGTTTATTATCAAGAAAACATGTTAAATGGAAAGATATCAGCTCTGAAATGAAACTACAATGAGCTGTTTGTGTTGTTCTCATTATATTTGTCCAAATAAATGGACCTTTAGTTGGACCAGGCATTAAAATTGAAGAAAACAAGGGGCGGTCTAATAATTTTTTCGCAACTGTATGCCAAAAAAATACATTTACTTGAGGTAAAGTCATTGGAATGAGCTAAACTAACTAACTATGCATGACTAAATGAAACAGATTTGTTTAAGCGTCACTGGGCATAAATACCAAAATGACCTTTGACTATATTTTCATTTAAGTGCTCTAAGAGGACATGAAGCTTTAGCCTCTACTTCTGCGCCTGTGCTTTTACTCTGTTATAAAATCTATTCCTGGCCCTTCACAACTGTTTTCTGGCAGGTAAGTTAAATTTATGATTGACAGCTGTAGCTACCAATCAGATTCAACTAATCTGAGCTTGATGTGATTCCACTGTTCTGCTGCATGTGTCGACATGGAAGCTTAAAAAATGACTTCGCTTTTCCAATATGTCAATTTCATCTATATGTACATTTAGTGTTTTGATATATGAAAAGAGAGAAGAGATTTACGAAAGGAAAGTGTGTGTTTTCAAAGTGTAATGCTTTTTCCACCCTATTTCAGCTTCTGCACTTGAATAATTAGCTGCAAAAATAAACCTGTGATTGTGATCATTGTTTGTGTAGACTTGTTCTAAACACCTTCTCATTCTGGTATTAACTGTATTGTCTATACTGTTGTGCATAGTGTGTTATATTAGTGTGTATATTCAGTTGTCACTATGTAAACTGAATGATTCCAAAAGCTAATGGAGGTCTGCATCAGGGTATCTGCAGGTTTGAGGAAGTCACATTTATGACTTTTTAAAACACTTTTTGGACAAATGTAAGATATTATCTTAACAACAAGTGGTGCCAGGCACAACAAACCCCACCGCTCACATGGATTGTAGCTTATTTTGGCATCATGTCTATGTATGTGGTGATGTCAGCATATCGACTGCCTCTATATATGTGCCAAGATTGAAATAAATTGAAACAAAATTGATGTTTTTATAGATATGTGAAAACTAGTTGATTATAAATAAATGGAGGAAAAAAAACAGTCAAAAATTCATTACTAATTTGAACTTTGACCTACTTTTCCCAGAAAGTAATGCCATTTATTCTGAGTCACTGGCAATCTATAAACCCAATTTGGTATGAATTGAAGCAATAGTTTTGCTGCTACAGACATTTGAAATTTCACACATTATAAGTAAATGGGAAAAAAAAAAAAGATTTGAAAAACGCATAAAAGATTTGACCTTTGACCTACTGTTCCCAAAATGTAATGACATTTATTGTGGGTCACTGGTAATATATAATCCACAGTTGGTATGAATTCAACCAATAGTTTTACTGCTAGAGTGTTAATAATCAAACAGAGCCAAACCTCCCCCCCCCCCTTCAGAGGATGGGGGTAAAAAGTGTGTATGCTTTTTCAAATGCAGAAACCAGGATGAAACGTAATGTTTATAGTCAATATTCTGCAGATAAAGCAAACAGTGTCCTGACATAATACCACAGCAAATAAACAGGGGGTAAATGTGAATATCTGAATGCATTTCAGGATGTTACAATCTGCATTTTCCACTTTCTGTGCAGATTTCTTTGCCATTCCATGTGATCTTTTCTACAGCCATTATTAAGGAAATCCCCTGCAGTCAGAGGCTGCTTGCCCACCTTTTCCCAGTCATACCAAAGTGCTTGGTTAAGAGGTTTTTGGTACCTTTGAGAGGTCTCTGAAGTTCCCTGGCAAGGTCAGATCCAGCTCCTCTGAGTCATAGTTGGTGAGGACCCAAGGAAAGACCGGGTACTGGTTCAGGTCGTTGTATGTTCTCCCTGAAGACACAGAGCAGTAAGAAATCTGTGAGTGATGAAGGCTTGGACGGGAACAGAGGGGTTGAGCGAAGGGCAGGATACACTTGAGGCTTCAGTTACTTTGGGGGATCAGCGTGCAACATTCCAACAAGCCCCCAATCTCTGAGCCCTCAATCAGACGCACTTCCTGTCTCATAGCGAGTCTGCAAAGGAAACGCATTCACTAATGACAGACTCGGCTATGTGAGAATGTTTTCTATACTCCCCGTGTCTTGGCCTGCTGAGTGTACAGTATCAGTGCACTGAGGTACTTCTGGGACTTAGAGGAAGCCTGTCTTTAGGTTTACAAAGAGCATAAGTATCTCTAAGTTGTGAGGAGTGGATGTAATTAGAGAGATATATATTCTTCTGGGGGTCGTGACTCCAAACGCCTGAAATGTCACAAAAAAGACTTATCTGCTCATTGGCCAGATGTGGATTTCCTCCCCGCTCTGGCAGTAGGGATATAGCTTTCAGATGGTAAAACTTGTCATAGGAAATACATGGGAAAAGCCAAAAAGCATGTACCGTGTTGTCATTAATGCTCTACTTTCTACTTTCCTTTTGAAGATGACACCGATCCAGCTGTGAGGTCAGGTGGTGGCCAGGTGTAATCCGGGATTGTGAAAGAGCCGCTATAAATGGATTTGTTAGAACTTTTACGGCCAGTAATGAATCAAGCTCAGAGGGTCAGATGTATCCATCGTTTTGCTTTACCCACTTAGAACTTCTCGAAATAACACAAAGGCCAAGGCAGGGACGACACTCCCATAAAGACCCAGTGTTACTTTTCCGTCAGTTCCCAAACACATTTTTCTCTCTTTCTTAAGCAATTTATCACCATTTATTATTGTATTATCCTCTGTATTTTGTGTTTCTCCAATAAAATCTGGTGTTTTCCCAAATTTAAGTGACTGATCATGTAGATGTTGTCATAATATCTGAATAAACAGAGTCTTTTTCAGTCCAGTCTCTCATTAACTGAACATAAACTCAGTGTCTCCATCCACCGTCATCGATTCAACTGGTGAATCAATGTTGTAGAAGATGACGTGTTTCCATGGAAACTATGGAGCCTCTGAACCTCCAAATGGGTCATATCTGATGACCGTGAAAAGATGAATAATGGTATTTTACACCAATTATTGGCATGGATTGATAGGATTAGTGGATCAGAAGTTATTAATATTTTATATTGGTAGATGGTTTTGGTCGCCAGTGTTTGTTTGGGTCTTTATGGGTTAAATGTTTTAGGTCAGCATGGTCACATGTCTTTGCACAATGGTTTTGGACTTCATCAGAGACAGGTGAGGTCAGATGTTTATAGAAATCTTGGAAAAATGTGTATTACTTCAGCTTTTTACAATGCTGCACATTTAATTAGAACATATACAGCACTGTGCAAAAATCAACACTATGTTGGTTTAATTGAGTTATAATGAGGACACACACGTATTACTCTGCATTAAGAATCTGGATATATTTGAAGTATTTACAGCAGTAAAAACTACAGTTTCAGGGGAACTAAAAGTGGTAGTATTTAGCTTTGCACTTAATCTGTCTTTAACCCTTTAGTTCAGACAAAATGAGATTGACTGCATTCATTTTCTGATGTTTTACACCAGAAATGAATGTTTGCTCATTTCAACGCTGCTCAAACCACAGCGCTAACGGCGGCCTGAGGGGCTTTCACACAGGGAACCCCACTACGATACGTTTTCTGATCAGAAAACAGGAAAAACTGTCACTTGTTCAGTAAAATCTATCATTAACTGGACATAAAACAAGTGTTTCCATTCACTGTCACTGATCCAACACCATGGGTTTTACTGGTGAGTCAAAGTTGTTGAAGATGACGCTGTTTCCACGGTAACTACGGAGCCTGTGAATGTCCAAATAGGTCAAATCTGATGAGCATGAAAAAATGAATAAGTGCATTTTACACCAATTATCTGCATGCATTGATAGTTCGTGGATCAACAGTTCAGATCAGTAGATGCTTTTGGTCGACGGTGGATGTTTGGGTCTTTAAGGTCAGGGTTTGTGAAGGCCAGACCATTAACCTGGAGAACATCTATTGAGTTTTCACATCATCATACTTCTCTTATTCATGATTCCATCAATTTTAGTCCCAGTTTCAGGAAAACAACCCCACAACATGAGACCCTACTGTCTGTGCTTTACCACTGGGATGCTGTTTCTCAGGTTACAAGTTTGGAGAAATAGTTTCCTTCTTACACTTTCAAGTTATGACGATACAGAGCTTTCTCTACTGTGGATGGAAACATCTGCAACATCTTTACCTTTTCAAACACTGTCGTCCTGGGAAACATCTGAACCTGTCGCACCAAAATCTGTTCCTCTATGAGACTTTTCTTCCTGAATGATTTGATGGCTGGGTGGTCCCACACTGACACATTTTTGTACATCTACCTCAAGGAAAAACACACATTTCTTTACTTTTTCCCATGATGCAAAGCAAAAGGACACTGGGTCTGAGGGGAGGTCCTACAATCCAGCCACAGATATTCTTCAGTTGATTCACAATGATGGCAACTAGCGATCTGAAGTTTTTAATGTTATGGCGTCAGTGTTTTCAAGCTTCCAAACTGTTTAAAATGTTCTGTGAATTTTGTAGTAATGTTGTAATTCCTTGTAATCTTTCATTCCTCTGAGAAAAACAAATTATATTCATTCCTTTTGTTGTTGTTTTTTTATTTCTCAGCTCCTGCTTTTGCTGTGAGGCGGGGCTAATCACTCCATCACAGTGCCTGCATTATTAAAGTACATATAAGTAATTCTAACATTTCTTGATGGTGTGTATTATTATTATGTAGGTCTGTAAGTACATGGGGGTGCCCTCCATTTATACTGACACACACTGAAACCTACCATACTTTCACTGCTCCCCTCCCGACTACTATTCCTCTCTTATGCAGCCGATCGCACGCAACGTCAAAACACTGGCCCCCATAAATCTGTCATGTTTACCCCCCCCCCTTATCGGCGCCCCAGAAAACCATCACAGCAACAGGATCTTTAGGCTTCAACACTGCAGTTCAGACATCAATGGGTAACATCATGGAAGGTTCAGCCACTCCTTATTTGATATAGTGTGACTTTATTTGCCCGTGCGTCTTAAGGGTTCCCACTCTTTCCCTGAATTTATTTTCCAGGACATTTTCAGCCGCTACAGAGACAAGTTCTCACATCATACACTAATTCATTCCCCCTCGTTCTTTGGAAGTGTTCTTTTCTACGGCTGTAACTTCGATTTACCCAGAGTGTTTCTATGTTAATTACTCAGACATTTGATGTATAGTCTAAGGCTATAATTTATCTGTGAAAAATAATTCTGTTAAATGTATCCTAGAATAATGCAAATACACCCACAGATGACAATGTAGCACTAAATGAGTATGAACAAACTGGAGTTACAACGTTCAACTGGACTATTTATTCCCAACTCCTCTTCTTCTCTCTTACTTTCTCTCCTGTACTTCCTCTAAAAATATTTGCATATTTTCAATAAATCACCGATCAATAATGTCCTTTGTTTCATCTCAGTTTAAGTACAAAATGGTAACAAAGCAGGGGGAGGATAAATAATTTTCCAGGATAATTTAACCGTTTCCAGGATATTTGACCTTTTTTCTCATTTTCCAGTTGTTTTCAATGACTAGAAAAATGGTCCATCGTTTTCCAGGTTTTCCAGGATGCCTGGGAACCCTGGTCTTCTAAATTAAGTGGTGAAACTGACAATAAGATCAGTAAATAAAAAGACCTTCATTACACCTGAAATGTGCAATAAATGTCAAGCGTCTTAAGTAGTGCACAGTTTAAGACATTGCAGTGAAATATGATAATTCAGTGGACATGTTCTAGCAGAGTCTAAATCGAGCTGCACAAGTGATAACGTCTGACAGGCAAGTCAATGGGAAGGCATCTGCCGAGTAGACGGGGTCTGGGGGGAGGCAGAGAGCATTATTATCCAGGTTAATACTACAGAGTGAAAAGAAAGCATCGGGTTGATTGTGGAGGAAGAGCTGGGGCTGCTGGTGCGCTTAGACCTGCTACTGCGCCTGAAACCTCAGTTGGATGGCAGGATGTTAATAATGGTGGAATAGTGTTTAATTAGAAGACCACTTCCCGTTCGCACCTCTCCCCAGCACTTCATCCCCCCGCCTGTCTGCCGCCCAACACTATTCTGACATCCCTGTCAGCCCAGGTCATTACCAGGGATTTTTTAATGAATTTTGGGCATGTTTTTCTGTCTGCCGTACATCTAATTAGCTGACAATAATGTATCGAACTCAAGCACAAGCTAAGTATAAATATGCATGAATTTGCAGCGAGAGAGAGAGAGAGAGAGAGAGAGAGAGAGGATGACACCTCTCAGAGCAGAGTAGCGTGCAGTCGCTCTCGCCTTCCCTGTTAGTTGCAGTTCAGATCAGAGAGTCGACAACAGAACCTCTCAACTCCGTAGACACACATGTACGCTCTCACAAACCCAGGCACTAATTATCTGGCAAAATGTGCTGTGCCTGCTCTTTGCTTCAAACAGTACACTCCGACGAACAGTAAAGTTAGCGGTGCTGAGAACCACTTAAGGATATCATGGATTCTTAAACAAATGCGACATACCTGAGGCCACTTATAATATGTTTCCAGTGCACTGACACATAGAGTTTATTGATCACGATAGGTAAGCTTGACTCTATCGGTGAAGAGACTCGCATAGATGATACACAACTGTTCTCGGTGGTTTTAATTTTCCAGGATAACGAACAAAACAACTCAGAATCTATTTCACTCAAGGGTAGGAGGAAAATAATATATTATTTAGGTTACTTTTACAGGTACTTGTGCATTAAAGGAGTCTCAGTTTTCACCGCAGTACATAGACAGACTGGAAACATTTACCTGCAATAGTGTTTAGAAACATGAGGTATTCAAAGTTGGAAATCTCCCTTCTCTGCCAACGCTGGGTCATGTTGGAGGACTTGAAAAGCTGCCGAGGGGTGGCCAAGGAGATCCGCCTGGAAAGAACATTTAAACCATACTTTAGAAAAAAAAGGTAATGGAATAGAACCCTTAAAATGCAAAAACAGTCCTATGAGAGAGATGCCAGATTCTAAGATAAACTGGAATAAAAGTCAAACAACTGAAAAAGCATAATGGGCTAAAATATTAGCAGGTTGTTCTATGACTAAAAATGGAAACACAGTTGGAGTTAGATATAATTTTCCTAAATTAAGAAGCTTCATAATTGGCCTTACTCTTACAATAAGAAATACTTGATCCTCTGGTTAAATCTAGCTCCATAGTTGGAACAATAAAGATAAATGTTATAAAATTCAATTTCTTCTCTTATGAAAAACATGGTTGATGATATTATTTGTCTTTTTAGAAAACAAATAAGACTAATAACCCCTAAACAACCTAGTTTTATGTAAACTTCCAAATGACTTTTTCCTTTCCATCTGACTTTTCCCATGTGATTTACCACCCTTTATTCTAATATTATCCTCTGTATCTGCCACCTTTCAGTGAAAATCAGGTATTTTCCAGCATTTAATTTACTGGTCATATAGATGTTCATAACAGCTCCCAATAAATTCAAAGGTTTTTATATCAAAAGAGAGAAGACTGAAGCCAAAGTGACTTTTTCTGAAAAATGTATCATCAACTGAACATAAAAACAAGTGTCTACAAACACTGTCATTTGTCAAACTACATGGGTATTACTGGTGATGTTCAGTACGGAGCCTCTGAACATAAAAAAAAAAAAAAAACAACCCACATCTGAAGCTGCTGCTCAACTGCACTTCACCCAAATTATTTATTAGCTATCAAACATTGGTCGCTGGTGGCTCTCTGAGGGTTAAAATAGCTCAAATATATAATATAATATAGTTAAAATAGGGTAAACTAGCTGTTTTGCATTGTAAACTGAAATTTCAGTTTGCTAATTGGCAAATTGGGGAGGCTTTCCATCCATCCACTACAAAAAGGTAAAGCTTTGGAAATAGCGTGTGTGTTTTTCAGCGTCTAAACAGGGCTGTTAGCAGTATGAGAGTCTGAAGTCCACAGGGAATGTGGTTTTCTTTCTGGTCGGTGACCTGGCTGTAGCCCGGCTGTATAGAGTCTTCTGTCAGAGAATTAGGTCAGTTCAGTCAGGGTCAGTGCACATCCACTGACTGGACCAATGGGACTTCAAATGACTCTGCTGAGGCCAAGCTGAAGGAGGCAAAGCCAGGGAATGGAGGAAATTCAATATCTATCCAAAATATCTACCTGCTCAATGTATTTTGACATTATTTATGGAACGTGCTACCCACCTGGCTTGAGGAAGTCCGTAGCTGGTGCCCACTCCGACCCGAGGCAGACTGTACACCACCTTCTTTACTGTGGCCTGGTCTGGAAAGTTGAACATGACTGATGCTGGGAACAACAAAAAAACATCACTTAGCGTCGGAGAAAAGAGGAAGTTAGTCCAATTCAATCCCACTTTATTTGTAAAGCACTTTAAAACAACCACAGAGGACCACAGTGCTGTACAGAATAAATAAAAAAACTAAATAAAAGAGTTAAATACAAGAACAGATTAAAAAACATAGAACAACTGTACAAAAACATGCATGAAGTGGCTTTTCCACTTACTTCTGTTGGCCATAAAAACCTCCACTGCTGAGTTCTGCAGGAGGTAACGTCTAGAGAAAACTGCTCGGATCTCACTGAACATCCACTTCCCATGTAAACCCTCGGTGTAGGCTAAGACCTAGAACGGAAGACAGACACCTTCACGATTTAACAGACATATAAACTAAACAGATAAATGATATCAACGAATGCTTCCACAATAATAAATGATCAAATAATGAAACGACAGACTTCATATTTGTTTTGGGAATACTGTTTATAGTACAAGTGTTTCTGCAATAATCTATCATGACTAATAACTTTGTATTTTTTATTTTTAGGGGTAATTTTGGCTGCATTAATGCATATGCCATAGATTTATTTAATATATTCAACCGGAGCATCCACAGTGACTCTAAAGCAAACTATGTAGTCACAATAATAACCCATTTAAATCCAGTAAAACTACGCTTTTTGACTTTGATTGCATTCCAATTACTGCATAATACCATGCATTCTGTTATATCAGTCTATGAAGTTTGAACCTTGTATCAGATTGAGCCATTTACAGCATGGACTGTGGAGTACTTCTCTGCAAGGAACTGTGTACAATGAAAATAAAAGGGTGTGTTTGTGCTGGTGGATGTTGGAATGTAATTTGTATGTGTGCATGGAGAAAATGGAGATATTTGTACCTACATGTGTATTTAGAGCTTGTCATTTAAAGAGGTGAAAATCTGAAAAGCAGTAGTTACAGTAGGGATTCATGTTGGTTTAGCTCTGTGAAAATAAAAATGAAGATTTGTGTATAATATTTTCAGGATGTTTTTGACGCTCTGACCTCTAATGTCAAAAAAACAACCACAAAAAAACAACTCATGTGAAGAGAAAAAAGTGAAGACCAGAAGGTTTAATGTCAAATCTAATGGTTATTGTCTTTAACTAAGGGGCTTTTCTTTACAGTACAAAGCTTACGGCATGTTGCAGTGTTTCACACCTTTCCATTTGTTCTGCGAGGCTCAATAGAGTGAAAGCAAATGGTCAAGTAAATGACCCCCTGCATCAGTGACACATAAGTAATCAATAAAAACCATGTTGCCAAGGGATGGAGAGAACAGACAAAAGATCATTAGTGTGCGCGGCACCAGCACTGGAACTGCAGGTCCACACACTGAAAACCAAGACAGCTGTTCTGACAGGTGAGAATGGTCCCCTCACACTTTCACCTCCTTTCCATCGCACTCCCCTCCAACTGAACAATTTTGTCCAACAATATGAGCCTGTGAACGACCTCATCAGCCCTCCAGGTTATAATCACACATAGACCAGTCCAGAAAGTGAGGGGGGGGGTGAGAGAATAAAGATATAACAGGGCAGTATGGGGGTGAAGCCCTACAGTACATTAATGTGTGTGGGTGGGGGTGACTGAGGTGGGGTAGGCGCCGGCAGAGGGAGGGAAGCAGAGTGAGATGTTCAGCTGGGTTAGGTCTGATGCTAATGCTCATTTAAAATAGTGACAGGCTGGAAGAGTGCAGCGTGAGCCGGGCTGCCTTAATTTCTCCCTGGAATAGCTCATGCCCGACCTCCGTGCCACATCCAAAATCTCTGGAGCTCAATTAAAATTGGATTAGGTGGAGATGCTGGATGTGCAGCACAGCCTCTCTGGTGCTCTCCTCCTAGTGATGCCCCTGCTTGACACCTCTGCAACCCCCAACTCAAACAGTTGTCATAGAGACAGCATGGCCCAGAAGAGGCAGCTCAGACTGGAAGGAGGGTAGCGAGAGGAAAAGGAGGTGAGATGGAGTGATGTGTGGAGCTGTGGGTGGACTGCTGAGGGCCGGCACAAGCTCACTCCCACAAAGGGTATCATAAATTCCCCCTTCCCCTCCTGCTCTGCGGCCAGATGTTCTGCAAGTTGTCTTCTCAGTGCAATGCTGAAAGACAAGTCGTGCATATAGGCATCATGGGAAGGCTGCACACATCTTACTCCATCACTCTGCGGCTCTGGTGAGTTGTTCTGACGGCATCTCAAGCTATTTGGATGACAAGTGACTGAGTGGTTTGTCATTCTCAATACTATCTCTATTTATTTTATTTATTCGTTTTAACTTGAGCTGTATCCTTAAACTGCCTTGTGGTATCTGTTATATTAGACAACACTAAACATGTGAAGGTCCTTAATTATTCAAAATCAATAAAAACAGCTATAATATGGGGCTATATGAGATTGTATTTGTAGGAAATATCATGCTACATGCAAGCCTTCTACACTGATTTTTCTGCTCATCTGACTTTGTTGACATGGAAGTTGTATTAAAAAGGCACTGAGCTCTAAATACTTTTTTGCACATCACTTCAGGTTCATATCTCGGACTTCACAGTGCAATAAACAATGATGACATAGACTTCTTAATTCTGAAATGCAGCAGTTACTGCAGAATCACTGTATTACAGTAGCATCATCAACATGGACAACTTACTCTGTGTCAGCAGTTACTCTGGGATTCCAGCCTTAAGCGATGATTTGGTACCTGATTATCAATCTAATAATATGTTGAAACAGGCTGTTTCCCAGATAAAGTGAACATTTTGCTGCTGTGACAAAGTACAGGCCAAAGGGCTAGCTGTCAACAAAAGAGAGGCTAAAGAGGAGGAGGGAAAAAAGAGTTGATTTCAAACAGCCCAGATAAAAAAAATTGTCATAACAACAAAGCTTTGGTCTAAACCAACACACAGGGGCCCCTGTAGACTTGGAGATTTGACAAAGCCCAGCCCTCATTTTTGGAGGCCCAGCTGTAAAAAATGCCATTTAATGAACCTGTCTGCTGAAGCTGTCCCCTGCCTGTCAGAGGTGTCAGCCAGTGACAAGCGCTAGGGACGGCCGCCTCCAGTCACAGACAGGCCTGCCAGCTGGAGACTTCGGCCCCAATCTAATCACGCCACCAGGAAGGGACCGGCGCTCTGCTCTTGGTCTGTCACGCTCAGGGTTGGGGGGGGCGGCAGTGAGGCTAGGGTGCGGGGGAGGC
>JAPTYQ010000006.1:30259221-30276463 GCA_029814465.1 Ostorhinchus cyanosoma | reverse complement strand
GATTGAGTCAGAGAATGTTTTATTTAACCCATAACGACCCAAACATTCACTTTCGTGGATCTCACAGAAAACAAGTAATACAGTTATAAATAATGGGATTTTTAAAGCTATGGCACATCGCAGAAAACATGCTGACGTGAAATGCAGTCTTCTCCTGAGTGATAGACCATTGACTCAGACATTCTTATATTAAATGTGCGACTGTGAAAGTGGGCGCCGTTTGTCACTATTAAAGGACCTGCAGTGTTCCGGCGTCCAGGCAGAGTCACCACAAGGCTTTTCAGGAGCTCTGCTTCCACCACTGGACAAAAAGAAAAACTTCAATTATATGGGTGTTTCTTTTTTCAGGGTTGATAATGAAGCTTATTATTAAAAATGACATTGGAACCGCCTAGATATAACAGTTTTGTTTTTTTTTTTAAAGCTAGAGGCGGTTTAATTTTAGGGGTGATTGGTAATTAATGCAATTTATAACTATATTTGAAATGTCAAATTTTAGAATAACTCCAAACCAAACTTTGTGGAAAAGTGCCTTCAAGCTGACTCTAAAAAAAACAGAAAACAAAAACAGAAAAACAAAAACATAAGACATTATCAGCATAATTTGTCATTAATTTGGAGCTATAATAAAAAAATAAACATTGCTAGCAAACAAATAAAAAAATATTCTTTCCTCATTTCAGTGTTGGTTATTCATGACGTGCGACCGGTCACACAGTGCTGTGAGTGGGATCATTGCTCAAGACCTGACAAGACCAATCCATTCATTTTACAGTCAACTGGATCGTAAAAATGGGAATATTTGACACGGTTATCAGACATGGCCCATAATTGGACTATTCCTGCTTTATGTCTGATTAAACTTGTGCAAATTACTGAAATTAAACATCAAGAGAAGTATGAAGAGCAGAGCATCTGACTATGTGCAGATGGAGTATGATTGGTTTTATTTGAGGATAAGACTCCCCTTTATTTGCATTTATCACAGATAAACTGTGTTAACCTTATACTTGAACAAGTTTTGGGGATTTTTTATGTTCTCTTTATTTTTCTACTGGACTTGATGCATAATGTCTTGTGCTGCTGTACATTTGAAAGTTGACCCAATAAAGTTTATCTTATCTTATCTGTGTATGTGAAAATGAGAAGTGAGGTTAATTATTTAGAAAACATCCAAGGGAATAGATAATTTTTCCTACATTATGCTGATAGGAAGCTATGAGATAGACTGTTATGTGGAGAAGGGGTGGGATTAAAAAAGCTGTACTTCCTCCCACTCCTTTTCAAAAATGCCATCTGTTTTATTTCTAAGGACTAAAGTAGGATTACTTTTGTTTTGTTGCATATTCAAAATAAACTAACCTAAAGTGAACTAAACCTTATCTTATTTTACTTAGAAAGTTACAGGAGGAATAACTTACCAATATTTAGGACATTTCACATTTGGAGTATAAATGCAATATGTAGGTCACAGTGTTAATACAGTGTGAGAGCAGAGTGTTGGCCGACATCCTGTATCCATCTAATTAACACTGCGCAGCAAAGCCATCCATCAAAAGCCACTGTCACTGATCTCTCACCGTCGCTGAAATAATCAGAGCATTTTCATTTGATGTCTGTTCTCAAGCCCTTCACAAACACTGCCAGAAGACGACACCGATCGCCGGTCTCACGGGTCCTCTTGTTCAATCACTGAGTTGAAACTGCCTCAGAGTGCTCTAATTACACCCAGTAAAGTGCACCGCCGAGCCTTCATGACCCCACTGGAGGCCGACGAAGTCCTGCCATCTGTGACCAACGGAGGCCGCCCCTGAGCGTTCATCCCAGGGGTTCATGGAGGATTCACAGTCCTTCACAAGACACTGTATCTACTGACTTCTGCAAGCTTCCATTTCTACAAGGAAAGAACAGATTCACGCAGGGGTTCTACTGATGTGAAGACAGGTTCTACAGTACCGTCCCAAACGCTTTAAAGCTGGTGTTTCTGCAGGCTTGAAACAAACATGTATTTATTTATTTCTCATACTAATTTCTTCACATACAACACAAAAATACAAAAAATATGTGCACAACCTCAAGAGACATATAGAAGCTGAGCTAAATGGGTTGTAAAAGTTCAAGTCAGTATTGAGTGTGACCTCTGACCCCATGACAAGAAAGAACACAAACAGCACTTTTTTTTTTTTTTTTTTAGAAATGATCTGCTTCAGAGATGGAGTGTGCTAAATGTTACATATTTAATCCTATAACACCAAATGTATCATATTTGATACATGAGTTTTGAAGCCCTCTACATGATCAGTGAGATATTTTTTTAACTTAAAACCCTGATGTATACAATTAGATACATGCAATACACAAAAAAGTCCACCAGGGGGAGGGATTCATTCACCAGAGGCCTTTCCAGTGACACTACAAGACTGTCATTACCGAGGAAGGAGGCAGGACTTAACATTTTAGAAAAGGAATTACTAATCTGTTAGACATGTTTGTGTTCTATTATGCTTTTGTTTCTTCAAAAATAATAATATTTCAACAGTGAGACTTGATGTATCAAATATAATACAAAATTGAAACTCATACATGGAAATTGATATTTGAAAACTATTTTTTTTGTTGTTCAGAAGGACCAATAAAGGCTCCAGTTTCAATGAACTGGAATTTTCTGTCAATGATTGAATGGTTCAGGCTTTACAGGGTTAATAACATGTGGAAAACAAATGACAAAAGCACTGGTTTACTGATGTTTTAAAGGTATATGATGAAGTGTCATTACACATATATATTAGTTTATGCACATTTATACAATAGATGTATACATCTTCCACTGGATAGAACATGTAAAGTGAATATACTGTCATGTGCAGACAGTGTTTTGAAGTAGACGTAATAGCTGTGAGACAGTCGGTATTTTTGACTTGATTTTTCTTTATCAGTAACTCACACATGGTCAAATATCACTCATTTTATTCCTGAAACATTTTACTTGTAGACCAGTGCAAATAGAAACCTGGAAATGATTAAAAATAAATCTAATATTGTTATAATAAATACTAGACATATGGGTCATACTTGACATGTATTCAGATTGTGTCTGAATATTGAGACTGATAAATGCATATGTGTGGCCATTAGAACTTTACTAAACCAATAAACTTAACATTGGCTTAAGACTTTTGCACTGTACTGTATTTTTCTTGTCAAAGCTTTAAAATCGTAATTGTTGAAAAAATATTCTTAATGGAAAGAAAGTCATTTTAATTGAGTATAAAAATAGGCAGAAGGACATTGGTTTTGTAAGATGGATTTTATGTTCACGCTTCCTGCAGGATAATCCCTGGAATTCATTTTTTTCCCTGGAAGTAACAGTTTTCCAAGAAGTTAAATGACAGTTTAACTGTGTTTTTAATGATGCATAAGTGAAAAACATACATTGGCCGCTAGTATTTCATGTCAAATAAACTTTATGTTCATTTTATAAGAGGATGGCTCTCACTTTGGAAATATCTCACTGTTCAGTAGTTTTACAATTCAATATGGAAAAGATAAGATTTGAAAGGCCTGTAAAAGACAGTCGATTCCACTATAATACTGCTGCCGAGGACTCGGGTTTCATATTCTGAAACGCTGGCGATGGTTGCGGTGCTAGCCTTTCACTTTTACTGCCTCAGTAGAGCTGGCAAACATGGTTTTTAAAGTCTCCACTGTATTATACACCCTGCCTCAACCCCTCCTTGAAAAGAAATCCACAACATTGTGTTTTACTTAAGGTTTAGATAAGTGTTTGAGCTCATTTCCTCTGGAGAAAAAGAGCTGACAACTCACAAATGTTTTGACGTACCCCAACGCTAATACACACGGCCCGGAACAGAACACAAAATGCACTACTTTAGATTTCTCACCGAGTTTGGTTGAACAATGCAAGTTCTGGATAATGGTCTGGAAAAGGGGTAAGTTCGGGGCAAATGGCTGAATGTTTGTCAGTTGATATGACAGGCACTATTTTAAAAACAGGAGCTTCTTTCTCCACCTCAAGACTTCAAAAAAGATTAAAGCTCAGACATTTAGCAGAAAATGCTCTGCTTCACATGTCATTCTGCCACATTTCTCCAGATGATATACAAGCATTTTTCCATTTAGCTTTCTCACTAGGCTATCCTCTAATGCTTTTGTGCAGTCATTTGACCATCTATATAACGTGAGCTGGATTGAATGTTTTAAATATATGTCTTCCGTTTCCCAGAGTCTATGTTTCAGATCCTGGCCTCCTACGCACCCTCTCCACAGGCTCCACATTCCACATGGATAGAAAAAGTCCAGTCCATGGGATTGCATTACCTCTGGGGTGATGCAATTCTGCCCTCTGCCTCTTTACTTTTATTTACTCTGCACTGAAAGATGAAATGAGGGGAAGAAAATGACAGCTTCATACTTCCTGTGATGATTGCCATCCGTTGCGGAGTGTGTGTTTTAAAGACTGTGGAAGTAAACATTATAACTTTGATGTAAGGGAGTTTATACAGTGCAGGCGCTTCCTCTTGGGGTGATCTTTATTCAATATCCTGGGATGTGCAGTGCGTGTCTACTGTGCTGCCAGAGGTTACAAAAAAATCTCATCTTGTCTCTATCATCTGACATTAACAGCGGTGTCTAATAAACCTCACATCTGGATGGGAACGTGTGCTACGCAGCAGGGTATATCATAGCTGTGAGCAGAAAAGGCTGCATTCAAATATCTGGATTTGCACGTTGTCATTCATCCCGGTTTAATATCTTTGATTATAAAGAAGGAGACAATGTTTAACATGAAATCATGAATGTAGCAGCGCTGCTGCTGCTGCTGCTGCAGTAAGGAGCTATAAAGATCAGCGCCTGGGGCAATCAGCTCTGAGAAAGAAGCAGCTCACCTGAAATGAGACAGCAAGGACACCCGGAGGTAAAACACCCCGTTAAACACTTGGATCAATATTAACGTGACTTCCATTTCATGCTTGCCCAATTCCAATCACCTAACAATATACTCTGATACTGGGCTGTGGCTGGCTGTAACAGGGCAGGTTATTACAGGGAGAGGGCAAAGACAGAATGTGCTGGCTAAGCTGTCAATGCTGCTAATAGACAACGAGGCAGAGTTTAACGCAGAGTTTAACCTCCCATCACACGTGTCCACACACACACTTACACACACTGCAAAAAAAAAAGCCAACAGAAAGTTTACACCAAGACACCGTTTTAGCTCTTTAGTTTAATTCTGAAACTTAATGAATGTTAGATAAAGGAGTTTTGGTAAGAAATCCTCTACACTGTGTTTCAACTTGGCATTTACAACATAAGAATAAAAACATTAAATAAGAATAAACACATTAAGTGTGAATACTGAATGTAAGCAAGACATTACAGATACATTAAAGGACTGATATTTTGTTTGTTTAAATGGAATTATGCATGTTCAAACATTTCTCTGTGGTCTCCATAAACTGTAAATGCTCTGCTTGGGTCTGAATTCTTCATTCATTCAACTTTACAGGTCCATCTTCAACCCTATTTCTGACTAATGACACCAAAAAGGTGGTTTTGAGCACTGGCCCTTTAAATGCACAAGGCCACACCCCCTCAAGGTTGTTAACTGTGCTTTCTGTCCCATTCAGACACTTATGTTTGTTAATTCAACCAACAACTGAACATTTGAGGTAATCGGCTCAAAGTTTGGACATATTTTCAGTTTTTACTTCAGCCGCTGCTGCTGATAAACAATTATGTCGTACATCTGAAGTCTTGAGCTTATATGTGCAAATGTGGTGACGTAACTACTTATAGATGCAACAAATTAAGAAGGAATTGAAATAGGTTTAAGATATCCACTGGATTTATGCCCAAATTAATCTAAAGATAGCTTTGCAGCACCTGGAGGCTTCAAATTCAAACTGTCTGAACTATTAGGGTTCAAATACACAAAGAAATGACTAATAAAAGTGGGTTTAGCAAAATATGACCCCTTTAAAGGTTCAATATACAAGATTCACAACTTTTCTGTACAAGAAGTGGAGAGGAGGCACTTTGACATCACCCATGATGGATTTTGGACTGTTACTTTTTAACCAGGGGGTGTGCATTTGGCCAAACTGGAACTGTGGGAACATGGGTAGAACTTCAAAATCTGACTTGTGTTTCTGTAACCTATGAACCAAAGCTACACTCATTCTATTTGTCAAGAAAAAAAAGGTTATTCAACAGTTTACTCAACAGGCTTCTGAGCTGTCAAATACACCTGTCAATCAAAGCCAAACACAACAGATATAAAGTCTCCAATTTGTCCTCAAATCTTATTAATGAATGAATCATTTCAAGCTGGATCACCAGGTCACTTAGAATGTCAAAATAAAATGAATGACCAGAATGACATCTGGAGTAAAAATAGGAACTCAGTACTTTTAAGTGTAAGTCTATGGGAACAAGGGCTTTTTGGCCACAGCATCTAGTGGCCATTAGTGGTATTACACTTTAACAAACTAAAGCACTGGATCCATTTTCAAGCCATGGTTGGAGTCTGTTTCAATCTAGGAAAAGTTTGCTGATGTTATCGGATTCCATTTCTAAGCTGATAGTTATTGCTGCAGGGAAACAAAACGGGCAGTGACGAAGTCAAGCGCAAACACGGATTTTTGTGGAGAAAAAAAAATCTGTTCTATTTAGAAATCTGCACCAGCAGTCAATTATTAGTCATTATCTTAGATACTGAGTCAATCAGGGGGTCTCAGTCCCAAACAGACACTGACATGAACTTTAAATGAACTCATGAACATGCACAAATCTGATATATTGAACCTTTATCGACAGATTTAGTAACAACACTTAATGTTAATTAACTACAGTCTGTTCCAACTTGGAGAAAGTCTGGAGAAAGTCTTAAATTCTTCCTAATGTTCCATTTTCTGACATAAAAAAAGATGAGCCAATATTGCCAGTAGCAACTTTGGTCAAAGAAATATTACTAGAGCTGTCAGAACGCTATAATTGTTCAGAATCTAGTGTTTCTTGCAAATCCACATGTGAAAAACTGTCTAAAATGTATTATTTTTTAATATTTATGAGCATCTTACAGAGGACTGCAAGCCTCTCAGATGCTGTCAAGAATGAACCAGGCCACTCACTTGCTAAAATGCTGCCTGTGGGGAAAAATAAATAAATAAATAAAACTTCTTCTCCGCTCACTTTCATTTCCCCCAAAGTGTGTTCACAAGACTGGCGTTGACTGTGAACACAACAGTGTAACTCTGCCCTCTTCAAACTCAAGATGGTGCCTGAGCATACGTTGTCACATCCAGCTGTCAAATGAGAAACTGCGTATTTAATTTGGACGACTCACTGTTCCTCGAAAAGTCCTGGATCTTAAAGCCTTATAATGACTCTCAAGGGCCAACTCAAACAAGCCATTTTTGTTTTTCTACTCTGGTGCTTTTACAGGCAGCGACCCACTAAAAAGTTCCACAGAATCCTTGTCAACTACTCGAAACAAAGTCTTGATGTTATGACTGATGGGTCCCCAACCTCTAATCCTCTCCAACAGGGTTATCTGCTAAAGACAAGTCCTTAGTACCGTATAATTAAAAGCGAATATTCATTAAAAAATTGGAATCTGTCAGGGTGCATTTAAAACAAAAACTGCCAACTGTCACTGCCAACAAAGACTACTGAAGCTCCAAAAAAAGAACAAAAGATCGCTCTCATTTCAGCTCATAACAAAACCCGGCCTCGGCTCTGCAACCACATCAAAGCTCGCTGGAACGAGCCTGAAAGTGCAGCTCACCTCTCAAGGAGAGCAACAGGGCCATCTGACCGCAGGCGATCCCTTTCACTTGACAAGTTTATACATTATTCCGCTCATTAAAACCACCGCATGCCAGCAGGACTTCAACAAGTCTTCAGTCACTACACTGAGCCGCTAATGTTAAACAACAGGAAGTAAACTGATAGCCCAGCATTTGTCTCAAAGGTACTTTCACTCACTAAATACAATACAAACACACACGACAAGGCAGGAGTTTTTTAATACACATATTGACTCTACTCTTACTCTTTCTTTTTTATTTCAGGTTATAGGTTTTAGTAATATTTTGTCAGTATGTAATTTCACTTTTAATTTTGAGGAATTCCACCAGTTTTAGTTGAGTTGGCAGTTAACAACAATTCCACTGTTTTTGTGTCAGACCAAAATCATCTACAGATCTAAATAACTTCTGATCCACTATTATCAATACATTTAAATAATTCAGATAAAATACAGTTCCTCAGCTTTTCACTGGCATTAGATGTGACAAATTTGGACGTTCAGAGGTTAGTGAATGTGGAAACCCTGCTATGTTCAGCGAAAATGATACTTCAGTTAAACCGACAAATGATAATTGTTGCAGACATTGATTAATGATTCATGTGGTTGAATATTTTAATTCAGCTTCTCTAATGATCTGATATAATAACATGAATATACTCAGAACATCTGCATGCTTTGGAAAACACTTTTTTCTGAAAAAGGATAAAATAAACTGATGATAAATTGCTCAGGTAAAGTGTATATGGCTTAAAGAGTTTCAGGTTTTACTCTTCAAGGGAATTTTATTCTTGAGCACCATGAAATTTAGAGGAAGAAACAATTAAAACAAGCTGAAAGTTGAAGTGATATTTTTGCCACAATTATATATAGTTTAGATTTTTGGCATTTTTCAACATTTTTTCATCTTTTATTTCTTCTTTTTAGTCTTTACTCACAATAATAAACTTGCTCCAATGCAAACTTTATCAACCTTCTGGTATCGAACAATGAACATTAACATCTATGAGCTTTAAACACTTGTATCTTGGTTCTGACACAATGAGATGGACAATGAGATGAGATTAGATGAGACTTCATTGATCCCACAACGGGGAAATTGCACAGTCAAGGCATTTGAATAAATAGAAAACCTGATGGGGGTGGTCTCTTCCAGGGGGGATCCGTATGGTCTGAGGCTCACTGAACAGTTTACCGACAATAAAGGTTATGTGACATATATGTTATGAATGTTACCGTCTCCAAATCTCACCAATAGGAAACTTTGGATGATGTGTTAGATACACTACCACTAGTATCATAAAAACACCAAATGAGGGAACAGCTTTGGTGATCTCCCCTCATAATATAAGGGATTATTGGAGATGTTGTGGAGGAACGTAGTGGAGCAACACTTTACTAAGACGTGTTGAGTTTTCCTTTAATTTGTCACTTGTCTGTATATGAGTCATGTTATTAGGAAGATGAGGATTGTTTTATAACTGACAATATGGACCAAAAACAAGGATCATTAAGTTTCAGATGTGAATGATTTGTGAGTTTTCTGTTGAGCTTTGACTTGCTGGAAATGTCCATATTTATTGCTAAGGGAAATTAAGCAGTCATTTTAGATTCTTATTAACATTGGTGTTGAAAGTGACGTCAATGGAAATTCTTTGTTAATAAAAGTTTGTTTTGCTTTGTTGCAGGTTACAGTACTGAGGCTTTAATACATTCAGAGTTCCCAGTTACAGAAGAACACACATCACCAAAAGCCCACAAAATTAGCCTATGGTAAAAAAAATAATGGACCTCTCCAAAATCTGAACCAGAAGGTGCAATTATTGCATGAGGTTTCATATGTAGACCACCTGCAGCCGCAGCAGCAGCTGGCATGTGTTTATCTTTACGGCTGCCACGATCTTCATACAGCAGTCATGGCAAATCTAGAGCTGAAAGCAGCCAGATGACATCCTGAAGCTGAAATGGTCAGCTTCAGCAGCTCAACACCGACACGCAAATGATGTCATTGAAGTCTGCAACCTTTTTCAAAGGCCGCCTGAACAAAATGCATCGGCTGTTTTCTATTTTCGATGAAGTAAATAAGGTGCCTACTCCATTAATTTCAGAATCAATACATTCCAAGACATTCCATATAATACCCTTGTGCCTTTAATACATTTGTTCTGCTATTCAATTATAGGCAGGAGAGAAGGGCCAAGGGTGTTTAATAGCACTGAGCTGCTTCTCTTTAAAAGTTGGTGTTGCATGACATAAGGCAAAATTGACACAAGGTGGTGGACAATATATGGGACTGCCTAGGTCAATAAGAAAAAGTTTCAGGAACAGAGAGGAAAACAATAAAGGAGGAGATCTAATTTGTTCTTGAATATGTGTTGTGAATAAAAAGTGCAATAAAGTGGACATGCCATGTTCAATTCACAGGAGTCATAAATACGTTACCCATAAAAATGACAATTAACTTCTCCAAAGCTACATGCTAAACTATATGGACAGGCCTAGGCTAACTCTGCTGGGTTTTTCTAATAATGTCTAAATGCCAACACCGATATTAAATGTGTGGTAATGATGTCCTTGGATTTTCAGCTCCGTAATTTCATAAAGAAGCAATAAACTCACCATATTCCTGGAGGGACTTGCATGTGACATCTAAGTGGGTGGAGCCAAATGGGTTCCTGACAAATCTCCTCCTCCGACGTAGGTCATCCTCCCAGTAGTCGAGGCGCCAGAAGTCATGCATCTGACTACGAGAGAGACAAGAAGACAGGCAGATTGGACAGAGCACGCACCCCAAAGTGATCCTCTGACTACAGTAGCCGCTTCATTATCAGGAAAAGACATCTTGAGGAGAAATATCAGGCCACATATAGAGGATTTATTAGGTCGAGTAGTGGCGTGCTCAACAGAGGGCCAGTAATGTTAGTTCAGCTAAAGCCTATAGCATCTGAACAGCAGCCGCTGAGCACATAAATCACAGGCACTCCCATTAACAAATACAGCATCAAATTACAAGTATAAATGGCACAGCTTGCCTCCTTTTTTTTACAATGTTTTTTAACAAGTCTTGTAAATCAAAGGTAGGAACCTCAACGCAGACAGCGTGGGGTTTAATGATCGGGGTCTTGGGGCGTTTGAGGCATGAGCCTATAAAACAAGCCCCCTCTGTGCATATGTGGAGCCATGATTAAAATAATGTGCTGAAATATTCATTGAAATGATTCCCAGAGCCCTGGAGCAACCCGACAGAAAATTGCATTTTTATTCATTATTAATAACAGCGAATTAGGGTCATAAAAAAAAGAGAAAAAAGAAGAAAACAGTTCCAGCATGTGGTAACCATCTTTGTAAATGATTATTCCAACATTAGTGAGGACCTGAGATAATTTTATTGCTTGCAGCTAATGCAAACCATTAAGGACCAGGACCAGCATTAGGTTACTAAGTGCTGCTTGTTCCAACTGTGCGCTAGCTGTAGCCATTTCAAAACCTTTCTGTTTCCTTTAGAAGGAAACACAGCAAATAAGGCTGTTTTAATTCACCCTTAAGAGGAGTGTGTTAAAAAAATACCAATCAGACAAATAATCTCTGACCTTTTACCCTGTTGTTAACAGGGTAGGAGGTGATTACTTCACTCTGGTATGAAGTTCACTGCCAGCCAAATGTGAGCAAACACGACATCGCTCTTTCATTTTGTTGAATTTCAGCCACTTAAATATGTGATGAAAAGGGAAAAAAAAAAAAACATTCTCCACTCGCTTTATTGATTTTTAATACACAAACACTGGATACATAATGGAGAGAATTAGAGAACTCCTTATGCTCATCTAAAATATTGCCATCATCTCCATATTGCAGATGAGTAAAATATTAGAAACAGCCACTTGACGATCCAAATAAAGTCTTGGATTTGGTCCCATGTGTCTAAATCCCAGTGAAGATTCCTCAGTTCATGCAGGATACACTAAGGTCTTGGCAGGCAGCCGTCTGTTTCTTTGAATGCCTTCTGCCCCCTTCCCTGCCACAGTATTGAAGCAGTCGAAACAGATTAAAGTGTTACAGAGGATCACATCACAAAATACAGCCTTATGAATATAATATCTACAAATGTCAGAAATCAAGAGGCTCAGGAGACTTAGCCCGGCTCTGACAGCAACAAGAGCTCAGTTTCAGATAAGTATCAATCAAAAAGCAGAGAGTGTGCATATGTGTGCATACTGGTGCAGGTCCATGTGCAGATGTTGCACACACAAAGTATCATGAGCTGCTGTATGCAAAATGAGGCTGAACGTCTTGAGCTTGTCCCCTGTCAATCTCTCTCAAAGCTTAACTGAAGAAGAGAGAGATGTCAGTGGGTGGAAAGGAGTAACCCACGTAAATGATATTGTAAACGGAAGATTACACAGTGTGAAAATGTAAATCCACTGCAGGCAACTGAGTGATTACTGCAGGAGATTAAGTCCCCTAATTCTAAGTGCAAATACACAGCAGATGCAGCGGGGGGTTGGATTTGCCACTTTGAAGATTTTCTTTTAACAGTATTGACTGCATTTGATGTGTTTTATTTGGTGTGCTAAATGACACTCATTTAAGTACTTAAATTTAAGACAAAATATCTTCAGATGTGCAAAAGAAAAAAAAAAACACACACACACAAAAAATAAGGTTATGATTAATTTATGAGCCGGTTGTCAAAATTGGGATGTTTCTTTGTGTAGTTTTCTCCTGTGCAGATGGTTTAATGTGGTCTCCTGCTGTTTGAGCAGGACCTGTTATCCAGTATGTGGTCACAGTGAGGCTGGATTTGGACAGTGTAGTGCAGTGTTGCTCTCCGAAGGTGGTCCAAAAAATGCTCAGATACAAAAACGCTGGACAAAAATGAAAACCCCAAAAATAAAACTATATTTGATTTTGTATATTGCAAGAATACCACATGAAATTTAACAATTGATTTGCTCCCTACGTTTTCCAAAACCACAGACACATTGTCAACATAGGTGGTAAAATCCTAGTTTTGAATCAGAATCATTAATGGAACACCAGCTGTCTGTATTGTGACTGTAAAAACAACAACTTGTCCGTTCAATAGCATTCTTTATTAGGCAGAGTTGGCTCGAGACCTCCTTATTTTCTACATCAAATGTGTCTGGCTTCATGACAACCATAAAGAATGGCTGCACGCCGGCCTCCTAGAAACTCACAAAATTTATTAGTCCTGTCACCCATCAATCACCCAAATGGATTTCAAACCGCATTTTAAAAGCTAATTTTCCAGCACTGATAACCTACAGGAAACAGGAGCACCATTATTTATGGATGCTTTCAGACTTGCTAAGTGCAGTAGGATAAATGTGTAAGAGGACTACGGTCTATTCTCTTCTTTTTTTTTTTTAAACAGGTATTTAAAGCACATCTTTCCTCAAGGAACTGGTCTTGAGGTTTTTGTGGTGCCAGATCTAACACCCCGGTCTACAGGGAATGTGTTCTGTTTGTAAAAGGAAAGGGAAAGCTGACAGGCATATTTCAAGAATAAGATGTGGAGGGAAAGAAAAATAAAAGGATTGATAACAGTTTTATAGGAAACTATAACATCATTTTAGAAAAGAGAGATACTTCTGACAGCTGTCAGGGGCTTATATTGGATTAGAGGGGTGATATATTCTTAGTGCTGCTGTTATATTAATGCAACATAAGATTTCGCTTCCCCGTGTTTTGTGTGAGTATATTGAAGATACCAGTGGTTAAGCAAAAACAAAGAGGAAAAACTCAAGCTGCTACAAGGTCAAGCTGGCAAACGTTCAGGCCATGTTAAAAAAAAAAGTATTCTGGCAGATTCACAAATCCCAGTAATATCATATCTCCACCTGAAAGAAAATCAGTACAATTAAATAATTAAACCTGATAAACCCACTGTCAAATGGCTAGAACCAGAATGGCTAACTGAACGGCTGGACTCCAGACAGATGAGGAGCCCACAGTAAAAGATTTCCTTTTTATTCCACTTATTTTCAGAGGAGATTTGAGCGAGGCGGTCGAGAGGAAGGACAGGGACATGCTGATTCAATAAAACACCATTATCCTCCTTTTAAAGGCTTCCACTGGTGACATGAGTCAGGGGTAATTATAATAAATACCAGTAATCAGTGACAATTCTATTCAAGGGCGCAGAGACTGGTTTCTATCACACAAACTGGGACACTGAACACACGTCACTTCTTACTGAGTGTGAGTCTGAGGACAAGCAGCCTTTTCTTTCGTTTCCAGTTGTTCAAACAGGCTCTGGATACGAGTTACAAAGTCTGTGGGGAATAGGAGATGGAAGTGTTACTATATTTAAAGCGTTGATTAAAAAAATAAGTACAATTCCTTAAAGTTCAATATGTAAGGTTTGTGCATGGTTGTGTGTTTAATGGAGTTTGTGCCGGAGTCAGAGTTGTGTGTTAGCTGCCGGCATTTTAAAGCTAATAGCAGCTAGTGTTCCAGAGAAGTAGAAGGAAGGCACAGAGAAGCTCAACAGTAGGCGTTCAATTAAGGAGTTTTACAGGAAAAGTCATGTTCACATATGTAGGCACCTGTGAGAAATGGAGTTAGCCAAACGGCTGCTACATGAAGCTAAAGCAGCAGCATCTTAACCCTGTAAAACCTCTCGTTCCATGATGCACATCAACAACATCTAGCACCGACACCTTTTCATGTTTTACCGCAATCATCGAGAGTGAGGTGGTAAAAGTACTGACAGAGGTGAGAAGCACTTCACAGCTGGTCATGTTGAAGCTGCAGAAACAGCTTCAGCAAATCTGAACAAAGAGAAACTTACACAAGTTAAAGTCACACCAACTCCATGACTTTTAGGTTTGTATTCTATACATTTACAGTTTAATGATCTGACAGTTCAACAGGTTTACCACAAACTGAATTTCCTTGGTTTGTAAAATTAGGTTTTAATTGACATCGTTTGTTTAAGTGATGCATAATTAAAACAGGATAAAATAAATAAATAAATTGTGTCTCTCAAATGTCTGAAATATTTTCTGAAATAAAGTCCAATGTGACACAACCAGAAAAGGAGGATTTCTTTTGTGATTGGTTAATGGTACTCCACCGTCCCACTACACTGCCATCTGCAGCCCTGGCTCTTGACAGTATAGACATATACATATACATATAAACGCAGTTTTCCTAAAACAATCACATCTGCACAAGGCTTTTTTTTTTTTTTTTTAAACAAAGAGGTGGAAATCTTTGTTTTGCTTGTTCCTGTAGATCTGCTCCTTTAGTCCAAATATGGTCACTTTTGGCTCCAAAAAGTCAACAACCCTGGCTTCAGTCCAGCAGTTCAGAAACCAACGAGTAACATCAGCTAAAACCTGACATACTGAAGGCCCAGAAGAATCTGCAGCCTTTTAATGAAAAAACAAAATCAAATCAAATCAAATAAAGGTCACTGGCATCCCACTCATTGCATAATTGACCAAACAGAAGTAAAATATTGTAGCATTCATTTATAAATCAAACGCCAATCCCTATTCTAACCTGGTTCAGATGTTTCTTCATCTAAACCATCCTTTGATCACATTAACATGACAACCACATATGTGGATCCGTAATGAGAGGGATTCCACACATCATGAAACCCATGAGGCGGCCAGCAGACGCTGCAAACTGAAGTCTGAATGCTCCAAAACGGTATCTGTCAACCAGTGCATTCTTTTTGGTTCGAATTTTTTATGTTTTATCCTACAGCACGAAAAAGGATAGAAAAAAAAGAATGGAAAAACAACAGTGTATTTCAAACTGGAAACCATATGGAGGACGAGCAGTTCTCAACACACTGCTTTCAAAGTAACCTATAAACTACGAAAAATACACACAGTAATTCCCTCCATAAAACACATCAAGTCTGATCATAATGTCCGTGGAATGCCAACTGTTAAGTGACTCTGTGGCCAACATCATGATCAGATTATCACAGATGGCTGGAAACGGCCCACAGGACTTTCATCTCTTTAATTTCCCCATTTCTTATCATCACTACACTCAACACTTCCAAAAGTATGGACGTGAAGCTAAGATCCTAATGCGTCTGCTTATTGGATATGACTGTTCTTTTGTAGATTGAGAGATAGGAAATAGACACACAGAGGAATGGGTATTGGACAAAGACAAAAGGGAAACAACACAGCAGCAACAAGATTAACTCCAGGTCATGTGGCGTAATGAAGACAGACGTACGAGACCAGACGAGCGATGAGGAGCGGTACTGTACTGCAGGTGAACTCCCTCGGATCGCCGGGCTTCGCCGATCCTCCATCTTTCACTGGAAATGGGGCACAGTCAGGCGATGCCCAGCTCAATTTCAACACCAGATGAAATTGATGATTGTGTGAATGGGCCTCTTTCCAGAGATAATTAGCACAAGGTTAAGAGCTCCTCAAGGGAATGGAGCTGCGTGTAGGTCAAGAACAAATGCAAGTGCAGAGAAGAGCAGTTTATGAGAACAAAGAGGCTCCAGGTTTTATACAAGATCCAATTAAACACAGAATAGACAACATCATAAAGTGCTTTAAATGGAGGTGTATTCTATTTAACCCTCTAGTGGACTGAAACATGAGAGTGTATTCAGCAGCGCAGCACATACCATGGTAGAGGGGTTTGGTTTTAATATATGGTGGTATTGTATGCTAGGTAACCACTGTAGGTAAAATATAAAAAAAATACTGCTAAAAAAACATTAATGTGGTCAGAACAGTGGGGTCAGCATATGTAGTCCTCTTTGTAACAGCACACTGCAAACAAGACACAATATTACAACGATCCAAAATGAATAGTTTATTTTAGCATCGATTCAGCTGCTGTCGTCATAAGCATGTGCTGATGTCAACATATCAATTGCCTCGATATATGACAAGTTTGAAGTAAATTAAAACAAAATTGTGTTTTTTATAGATATTTGAAATTTTGCTGATTATAAGTAAATGGGAGGGAAAAAAAGATTAAAAAAAAAAAAATCCATAAAATTTTTTTGCTTTAATCTACTTTTCCCAAAATGTAACCACAGCTATTCTGAGTCACTGGCAAAATAAAAATCCAATTTGAAATGAATTCAACCAATAGTTTTGCAGCTAGAGTGTTAACAAAGAAACAAACAGAACCAAAAACAATCCAATCCAATATTAGGATAACAAGAACATAAAGCTGAAATTCCCAATCACGTCTAGCATATACCAGTTTGAGTCACGCATTAGACTCTTATGTGGAGAACAGAGTGTGTAATTTGTATTTTAGTCATTTATTAGGAAGACGAACTCAAGACCTCAATGAAATGATCAAGCAATCAATAAAGAAAACACACACACACACACACACACACACACACACACACACACACACACACACACACACACACACACACACACA
>JAPTYQ010000006.1:30244847-30255072 GCA_029814465.1 Ostorhinchus cyanosoma | reverse complement strand
TCTATTCTATTCTATTCTGATCTATTCTATTCTATTCTATTGTTTTTGTATTCTGTATTCTCTTCTGTTTTGTTTTGTTCTCTTCTATTGTATTGTGTTCTATTTTTTTCTTTTCTCTTCTATTCGATCTGTTTTTTTTAACAACAGGGACACCAATTGTATGTATATTGTTCGAACAGTGACAAAAACAAATGGTCAGACCCTCGGCTCTTTGGCTCAGTACACATAATGTGCTGTAACTTCTCAGTTTGTGCAGCTCTTGATCCTTGGCGAGTAGTGGGAGGTAGAGCAGGAGTTATTTTAACAGGGCCCGTGGGGAAGTCTACAACTATGACCAGGTGCTTGGCTGTGTTACTGAAGGGGTCAACGAGTGCCAGGACAACAGTGCAGAAACACGCCAACCCCCCCCCCCCCCAACCTCGGCCTGTCGGACGACCGGCCAATCATCTGTCCCCGGGGGATTAAGCCACTCTACACTGTAATTGCGTTTGCTGACCTGATTGCTGACCCTATCGAATCCTGGGAAAATGACATTAAATGGTGGTCCTATCGCATCACTGCGGAGTTTTGTGAAAAGGTAACTTCTGCCCCCTAGATTCATGTCAGAGCTTTGAACGCGGCCTGTGGTTGGATCCAGACGCTCGGTGATACGTCCCCGGTCCTTGCCCTTACCTCTGGCACACCGTCCCCCAGGCGCCGTGCTTGTTGGTGAGGATGTTGACGATTTTCTGCTTTAGCTGGTTGGCTGTCACATGGTCTCTGTGTTTAGCGGCGCTGATCAGGTGGTCGCACATCTTCTCTTCTTCTTTTCTATCCGCAGCATACTGGGCACAGTTGGACTGATTTCACATGATAAAGAAAAAATAAAACTGTTAATCTCATTTATTTTTGTACTTAAAATACAGTACCTCTAGCCAAAAACACAGTGTCTGATATTGTGCTAATAGCATTTTAGAATGTTTTACTTGAATAAAAGCGGAATAAAATATATCCTCTAATGGAGCATTTGTCACGCTGAAGAATGTTATGGCTTCATTCAGCACACTTGAGTGCATAAAGATATTAGTGGACAGCTGAGAGATATATTTCAGCTCCCTCGGAGAAGTGTAGTAAATCATGGCAAGCACATGAAGGCAGTCCATTCAGCGACTGCAGACAGATGAGGCTCCCTGCTAGGTGGCTGTGGATGGTGCTATTAGACGAGAAGGGAAAACAGTCTAATAGAATTGGACGAATACGGCGTGTCAAGGTTAACAAAGCTACAGCGCTATTATATCCACGGACACGTACGCCGTTATAGTCTATGGTGCAAAGTGATACAAGATAACGCGCACATCCTCACAAACGTGCATCCAAAATACATCTGGAAAGCATGGTGCCGAAATGACAAAATGAAAATGTTACAATGCAAATCTCATTCTGGTTTTAAATCACTTTCCATAAGTCTGTGCGACTCATACTCAAGTGTTCCAGGTGGCTAAAAGTAATCTACAGGAGCACATCTGACTCTCTCCGCTGCTAAAACAAGATTGTCTTACTACGCCACCCTGGGGGAACTCTTGCTAATATTCAGAATCTAATTTGCTAACAGAAGCTGGAAGTTAATTGAATTTCCTGCTTCAAATTTGAATTCTGTCAGATATTGTACTTCAACATATTCTTCATAAGGCAGATAACTCAATCTCTGCTTGTCACCTCGCATTACCACGTGACGCTGTGGCAAATATCAAATGTTATTTATCACTTTAAAGCATGTGACGCTTTTGCCCTGACACCAACTTAATTGTAAAAATGTCTTATCTGCGTCCTGAATCTTCAATCTCGGCGAGTGGGTAATAAAGTAACGTCAGACTTAGATGAAAAGTGTAGGCTGTCTGGAGTTGGCAGACAGAACGGATGGGGCCAGGTACACTTCCCCCTTCTCCTGACATTGCATATCTAGCCGTCTCTTCCAGTTTATCTAGCAGGTCAAGGATCCTCAAGAACTGTATATCAAGCAGCTGTTTGAGGATGGCTGCTTTTCCCAGATAAGAAACTCATCACTCCTCACATGTACAAGCTGCTAACAGAGGTGGGAGATGTGTGTGCATCCTTGTGTGGGAAGGCTGGACTCATCACACGAACACATACTTTATGTTCTATGGAAAACATCTTTTTTGTCATTTCTATTTGGGTGCTTCTACGAAACTGGGTTTATTTTAGTACCTGACACTTTACCAGCTTTACAGAACCAATAGTAAAAGGGAAATTTAGACATATTTCCCCCAAGGATATACCTAATGATGACCTCAGATAAATGCAAAAAAAATTTTGACTTTTGTTCTGAGCCATCCCAAAATTCATGAATTTTTGATCAAATATTGGCGCCAAAAATAGGACCAAAATTGGGACAGTTAAAGTTACCTAGGTGTCAGTGCATTTGATCTGGAAAATATGGCTTGAAATAGTTTAATATAGTGCTATAAATAAAGACATTGTTCAATTTGATAATCCTCATGGTTTTTCTAATCTAGACATGTGGGTTTTTCATTCCAGGTTTCGTGTGTAACTCATCGTGTCCACTCCTGTTACATACGGAACCTGCCTAATTAAACACAAATAAATTGCAAGTGATTTTACAACAGCCGTTATTTTTGTGAAATACTCTGCTTTGCATAATTAGTTCGATTCCCAAAATGTACCTGAGAGAACAAAAAGATATTGGAAAAAATGGTAGCGCGTCATTTTCGTGTCCTTTTTGACCGTGTTACATGCAGATTTTTGAATAAAAAAATAATATAAAAATGTGTTTTATCTGAAAAACTGCTTCTCTTTTATCTCAGTATTTATTTTTAAAATAGACCCAAAGTGCTTTCAAATTTGCTTCATAACATTAGTCTACATCTGGTTTGACTTATTAGCCCCATGTCCTGTTTCATATACATTTAATTGTGTTATTATTCATCTATTCGATTCAAGACAAAAATATACAGAAACTGTCCAATACTTTCAGTTCATCCTCAAAGACTAAAACTTCTCCCGGTGTTTAAAACATCTGTATCTCTAAAATGTTCAATAATCCTATCATGATGTTTATTTCTAAGCTTTTCAGCAGCGTCACATCTGTCACGTTTGGATGTTCAGAGACTCCACAGTTAATAAGGAAACATCATCACCTTCTGCGACATCGAATCATCAGAAAAACTCAAGCAGTTTGACAAATGGCACTGGTTCTACGTGCTTTTTAAAACTTCAGTTAATGATATATTCTGCAGAAAAAGTCACGTCTGCTTCACAGTTTTGGCTTTGATATCATAACCTTTGAACATTCCCATGGTCTATAAATTAAATATAAGAAAATACCTGCTTTTCACTGACAAATTCAGAGGATAATGTCACAAAGAATGGGAATAAATGAGACAGGAAAGGTTAGATGTGGAGAAAAAAATAGTTCGGAAGTCATAAATATCTAACTACAATTTCCTGACAGAAACAATTTGAGGTATTTAAGGATTAAGTTAAATTCTAAAAATATGTATTCCTGAAAAAGAAACCATCAACCTTGCTAAAGTACATTTATTTATGACCCCGCCCCCCGAAAGGAAAACAAGGGCTATGGTTTTTGGTTCGGTTGGTTTGTTAACACTCTAACAGCAAAACCATTGATTGAATTCACACCAAATCTGGTTTATAGATTTCCACCGACGTATAATAGATGCCATTACATTTTGGAAACAGTGGGTTAAAGTAAAAATTTTTAATGATTTCTTTTTTAGACTTTTTTTTCTTCCATTTACATATAAAGACTGAAATGTCACATTTCTGTAGCAACAAGACTATTGGTTGAATTCACACCAAATCTGGTTTATAGATTTCCACTGACCCAGCATAGATGCAATTACATTTTGGGAAAAGTAGGTCAAAGTTTCAATTTTTCATACATTTTTTTTGTCTTTTTTTCCCTCCCATTTACTTACAATGGGCAAAATTTCAAACGTCTATAAAAACATAAATTTAGTTTTAATTTACTTCAAACTTGGCACATATACAGAGGTAGTTGATATGCTGACATCAGCACATGCATAGACATGATGACATCAGCTGCATCAAGGCCAAAATAAGTTACAATATGCGCAAGGGGCGGGGCTTGTTGTGCCTGGAACCACTTGTTATGTCTGATGTGGCTGAGAAGACCCAGTAATCTATCCCCATGGATCACAAAAGCTTAGATCAAAATCCTAAATTAATATTACAGTTATATCCCTTTGCAATAATTAATTAAATTCCTTAAAATGAGGAGTTAGAGGGGTAAGGAGTTAATCCTCGCACAAGGACACACAGGGACACGATTACAGAGTTGAATGTCTGTTTTATGTAATAGGATTTGTTTAGAGTTCATTAACACATTAACACACTCTATTTCCACAGTCCACACTATGACTTGAATTTATTTCCACATTAGAGCTGTCTGTGGCCTCAGTGTTTCATCAGGAGTTTGATTCTCTGCTTGACTTGAACAGTTTTTACCTCGAACTCCGAGTGTTTGTGGACGTCCTCCGCTCGCTGTCGGTTCAGGATGAACTCGGCCTCGTTGGCAACTCGAACTATGTGGTCCTTCATGGCGTGGCAGAGCAACCTTACATGGTTAAATGCAGCAGAATTAACATGCCGTACATATTACTACTGATTACACAATGCAGGTAACGCTTTATATAGAGGTCACTGTGATAAAGGCTATTTAATGGGTAATAAAGCCTTCGGAAGTTAAACACAGTATAATTTATGAATATTTAAGTGTTAATAAGAGGATCTTGAAGATGTTTATGGCTTATAAGATCACAGCACATTTATAAGAACTAGATGGAAACACTACTTAAAACACACCAAATTAGCTGTTATGCTATTAAAGCTCTAATAAGCTTTTTCATTCCTGTATTACAATCACTGAGGACCGTTAACTGCACTTATTAATAGATCTAAAGCAAGAACAATGTCTCATTAAGGTAGAAAAAAAAATCCTTTATTAAGCAATATTTTACCTAATAACACTTACTACAAAGGCCTTAATAGGAAACAATGGATGGAGACGCTGAAATTCCAAATAAATGAGCAAAGAGTCAAAGCAAATACAGCGGATCAGATGAGATTCTGGTTGATTCTGCATCACTGTCTTTCAAGTTGCTTGGCTTGTGTAGCATTAAAGAGGGAATGTGGACTGTGGAGTCCCATTAGAGCATCCAAGCCCCCCCCACCCCACTGACCAACACATCACCCTAGTGCCAGTACTGCTGACACGTCTGCTCGCAGACTCACATGACTGACTTTAGAGGTCTCCACCCACAATCACACTGAAATTCCACTTTCTCTAATAAACAGAAAAGAACCTCTGCCTATAGTGTGTGTAGATTACATGCCATTTTACACACCATTAGGTTAGCTTTGTTTTAATTAAAGCAGCCTCTGTTCCTCTCCAGTGCTTGATACAGATTGTAATTTCCCTCCTGTCCCAAGGAAAGGCAGTAATCCCGAGGCTGCATTCATCAACTGCTATTGCCTCTTTAACTGTTGACAAGCACTCATTAAGAGACAGACGTTCACCGTTTCAAAGAGAGAGACTGACAACGCCGAGCTTTGTTTTGTAACCGAGAATAGATTAGAAGCCACGCTGAGGACTCATTTTCATACAAACAAAAACATTTTTTCATTATATTTTAGAATTGTTATTTCATAGGTGGGAAACTTTTACCAACAGAAGTTCAAGCTGCAGACCTACATATGTGAGGCTGTTGTATACATGCTGAGTAAAACCTCCTGAAAGTCTACGGATCTGGAGTAAATCACCACATGAACATGTGCAACAGAGTATCTCTCAGTTTGGAAACACTATATTTTAGTTGTATTCATCTGAGCAGTGTTCACTGGGCTTCAGATCGATTTTTATGTCAGGTATTTATTTATTTATTTCAAGTTTTGCAGTAAACACTGGAATCTCTGCTGCGATCACTTCTCAGATTCCACCTTATGTAGATTCATAAAATAATACTGCTTGTATCATATGGTATATGGCAGTGTTTTTCAACCTTGGGGTCGGGATCCCACGTGGGGTCACCTGAAATTTCTAGTAATTGATAAAAAATAAAATCTTCCTAATAAAAAATATATGCTGAGTTGAGAGAGACAATCACAATTCTGTTGATAGGAAGCGAAACGATAGACTGTTGTGTGGAGAAGGGGTGAGATTAAATAAAACATACTTCCTCCCGCTCCTTTTCGAACATGCAAATGAAGTCAAACTTTGTTTTCATGTACATGTATATGTTTTTGTTTGGTTGGTTTTCTTATAATCTGTTTCAGTTTTAAGGACTAAGAGACTATTTTGTTTTGTTGCATATCCAAACTAAACTAAACTAAATTAGACTAAACAATACATAAAAGACATGACAAACAGTGAGTCTGAAACTGAAGCAATGCGCTGCTGTTTACGTGTCACATGTTCACTGTGGTCGTTTCAGATGCTGCAGCTCCTTCGTGATTCATAGTTTGAGTTCTTGTTTGTTCAGTATTAATTTGCAGGCTTGTAAATATAAGCTGGACTGACCAAGGAAAATCAAATTCTCACTTTGTGCAGTAATCTCAACTTGGCTTTTCTGCCTCCATGCATAATACTATATATTATAGAGCCCAAATGTCATCTAAAATTAATGTTTATTTGCAGCATAGTATGGCAAACCATTATATTCACTGTGTTACTATTTATTCCCTTGTTTTATGATTTGTGTACGGCACTTTGGCTGGCTGTAAAGTTCTTAAAGTGCTTTATAAATAAAGTTGGTATGGTATGGAACATGATCAAAAAACAATTAATTTTAGCAAAAAAAATCTGTTTTGAAATTCTGGGGTCGCCAGTAATTTGTGATGTTAAAATGGGGTCACGAGCCAAAAAGGTTGAAAACCACTGGTATATGCTGTATCTGTATTCAAATGTGGGGCAGCGGTCACATCGATCATGTATATTGTATGCTTTCAGGTGCTTAGAGATGAGTATTAGTAATAATCAATAGCGTTCATATCAATTCATTGGGGTATTTTAGTGTGAAAACCCATTTACACTCCCCTGTTGTTGAGCATAAAGAAGATACTCCGTCTGCAGCTTGTAAGGCAAACTGAGGGAACGGACTCCAGCTCGCTGTGGATCAGTCCAGTTAAGGAGAACAGGTGTGCAGAGCCTGAAGTACGGCTGGACTTCAGGACGTGTCAGCAGCCCCCTGGACGGCGCTGTGTGGCCGGACCCACCCAAGCTCTTTGTTCCCGAGCCAGCGGGGGACTGAGCGAAGGAGAGCGCCCGGGCATGGACGAGGCATGGCCAGATGGGTCAGCAGATGGGCGAGGAGGCTGAGCTGCCCCTGATCTGCTCCACACAAAACCCAGAGTCTGGCCACACCCACGGACAAGAGAAAAGGCAGCAAACAGAACATACAGGAACGGCAGACGCAGGGTTCACAGCGCCCTTGTATTGATGTTCGTCTTCCATCGTATCAGCGCAATCTTATTTACCTTTACCCCCAACTGGGTAGACTTGGGGACAAACGCTTCCCAGCTAATCTAAGCCCTGCCACTTGTAATAACAGCCTTTTTACAGCTAACACGGAAAGATTAAGAGACACTTTACCTTCCTTCATTGATTAATTCGATAAAAGCCAGGCCGGCGTTCTTCTGAATCGAGTTCTGCCACTCCTGAAACATGACACAGAAAAAAACGTTTTGCACGTTTAGTCATTACAGATTTTTCTTTATTCAGACAGTAAACGGTTAAATAGGTTAAACAGGTCATTATATCCATACGCACAACACTAGGAAGCTTGATTTGTTGTCATGAAAATGCAATGAGACGATACAGATAAAATCTGAGTGTTTAAAAAAGCTTGATCATATAAGCGTACTTAAAATGCAAATGGTTCAGGAGTATACACGTTCAATCCAAACCACTAGATCTTTCAGATATGCGTTGCAAGAATTAGATTTCACCGTATAAATTGCATATTTCAACTGTAATTTAGATTACATTTGATAGTTTGTAATTCAAGTAAGCTACGAGGGCCTTTAGTTCATATATCCAAGAAGAAAAAAGCGGTGGCTATAAAAAGCTGAAATTCTGCACCGCATCTGTGACCATCCTGTCTTCCTCTGTGAAAAGATCTGTAAACACAGGAGAGATGTAATTGTGGGATGAAACTGTATCCTCTCACTTAAATACAGCCATTTCCTCTGTCCCTTACAGTGACAGATTACTGAGCAGGCTCATTGAGCCCTGCAGTGTGCGTCTGGAAGGGATCCGAGCCCTGGGCCAGAGTGCCAGCACTTGCTGTCTCACAACATGCTCTGGAAATGATTAAAAAGCAGTTTGAGAGTGCGCCTTTCACTGTGGGAAATTCGGCTCTCCTGTACCCTCAGTGAGGTGCAAATGGAAGGGAAAACAGAGAGGGCCCCAGTTGAAAAGAGGAGAAAAAAAATAACACATGAAAATAAGAAGGAAAAGAATTTGAGTCCAAGGGGCTGCAAATGTATGTGCATCGAAGTTTATTAACCTAAACCTCTGAACATGACAATCCATTTAAAATGAGCCGTTTTAGATCAAACCTTGCACACCGTGATACGTACGCACCACTGGTCCACTGTCAATATCTAAACAAGGTATGTAAGATTTGTTGTGTACTGTAACAGAATGACTGACATTGACATTATTATGTATGGGCACATGTTTTTGTACACGGTTGTCGTGCCTGACACATACTGGTTCACGCAAGAGTACTCAGTCTGACCCTACAATGCGTTAAGTCAGGAAGATGGTGATGACAAACTGCTGAGCATCTGGTCTCCAAATGTTCCCTGTGACCCCCCTCTTCTGTTACAGTATCTGCCTGGAATAAGCTGTTCTTGATTTGGACAGGGATCATGTACAGCCAATCTTCTGAGGCTCCACTTGCACTGCGCTCACGTGACAAAGATAAATACGGAAATCAAGGCAGATGTGACACTTGGGCGATGCCAGGAGAATGGCAGCAGGTCAGCGGAGGCATAGCATGAACCAGTCAAATTTGCTATCTTGTCTGAGGTACGCTTGTTGACAGCTGAGATAGCACTTCAGAGGCTTTCTTTTTTCTTCTGTTTTTTTTTTTTTTTTAACTGCAGAGCTGAGATCCCAAAGGAGGCTGTCTTTCATTGCATACTTAAAAAAAAGTACTCTGCCATTTATTTGAGGTGAATTAGACCTGACGTGCGCCTCCATAAGAAAGTGACATGATCCTTGATGTAAATGCAACCTGTGACCGGATCACAGCCCCTGTGGAACACTGGTCAGCAGCTTGGATGAGAAAAATGGGATATTTATAGCTGAACTCAGTGCTTTAAAGGACTGATATTTTGCTTTTTAAAATGGAATTCTGCATTTTAAAACATGTTCCTGTGGTCTCCATAAACTGTAAATGCTCTGCTTGGGTCTGAATTCTTCATTCATTCAACTCCACAGGTCCATTTTCAACCCTATTTCTGAGGAATGACACCAGAAAGGTGGTTTGGAGCACTGGCCCTTTAAATGCACATGACCCCGCCCCCTCCAGGGTGTTGAATGTGCCGCTCTGTCCCGTTCAACCAACAACTGAACATTTTAAGTAATCGCTCAAAGTTTGGACATATTTTCAGTTTTTACCTCAACCACTGCTGATAAGGAATTATGGCGTATTCAGAGAAAGGTTCGGCAGAAGTCTGGACCTTATATGTGCAAATGTCGTGATATAACTAGATATAAAATCTAATAAATTTAGAAACAATTGAAACAGGTTGTAAAAATCCACTTGATTTTTGCCAGAAGGAATATAAAGATAGCTTTACAGCATCTGGAGGGTTCAAATTCAAAGTTTTTCAACTATTAATAAAAGTGGATCCCTGTAAGTTCTATGTGCGTCCCATTCATGATAGAGGAGCATCCTATCGAGCTAGTTAACAGCCTTAACCCATAAAGACCCAAACAGCCGCTGGTGACCAAAACCATCTACTGATGTAAAATGTTTAATACCCACTGATCCTTTAATCCTATCAATGCATGTAAATAACTGGTGTAAAATGAACTTGGCATCTTTTCATGGTCATCAGATATGACCATATTTGGACGATCAGAGGCTCCGTAGTTACCATGGAAACACCGTCATCTTCTACAACATTGATTCACCAGTAAAACCCATGGAGTTGG
>JAPTYQ010000006.1:30219388-30234537 GCA_029814465.1 Ostorhinchus cyanosoma | reverse complement strand
CAGTGCTTCAGTTTGAACATGTGACACATAAACAGTACCACAGTGCTTCAGTTTGAACATGTGACACATAAAAAGTATCACAGTGCTTCAGTTTCAGACACACAGTTTGTCATGTTTGTTATGGATTGTGATTGTCTCTATCAACTCACCATATGTTTTATTAGCAGGTTTTTCAATTACTAGAAATTTCAGGCAACCCCATTTAAATTCCAGGTGACCCCATGTGGTTGAAAAACACTGTATTAAACCTTTAAACTTTAAATTACAAGGTGAATAAATCCAAATTTTAGTTTTTACCGTATTATCACAAAAAAAGAGATAAGCATAAGTATATTAAATATTATTATAACTGTTGTGTAATTTCAAGCTTTATACTAATGAAAGACTTTCACTAGTAATTGACTGTTAACCATCAGTGTAACTAGTATATATGTAATCGACAGACAGGAAAGTGCAAACGTGTGCCAGACAGTTTCTTTCAGGAGCTACAGTATCTTTAATAAAGTCACGCGAGTGCATTCCTTCAGCCGGTTGTCACTCTCTGCATAGACTCCTGAAAGTAATATCGTTTTAGTTTACACTTAAAAGAATAGACTTTGGCAGCGAGAGAAAAGCAGAGATATCATTTCACTTTGTGCACAATGTGAGTCAAGAGGCCACACACAAATATTTTGCAATGTGTGCACAGATAGACAGACACACAGACACACACACACACAGATACGGTCATGCACATGCACATGTACATGCATGTGCACGCACACACCCTGGCTGTGGTGACATTGTGTTGTTCTGAATAAAGACCAAAACAAGCCTGGCGAATAAAATGGCAGCGCACACAGATGCAAGTGAAAGTCCCTGAGGTTAGGCACACACAGCGCTGTGAGAGGCTGCCAACCTACAGCCTGAAGACGGCACTGGGAACCTGCACGCCGCCACCAGGAAAAAAGACTAGAGCCCTGAGTGGAGTGGAGTGGAGTGCATGAATCACACACATCTGCAAACACAACAACCAAGAGCACCACTTCACTTACATAGGAAATCTAAATGATGCAGTCAACAAAATAATGCCTAAACAGTGTTTATTACTAGTTTTAATCCTAGTGCAAAATGTTACTGCGCTAAAAATGAACACTTCGCTGTATATTAGCACATATAAATCTTAAAAAACATAAAAATGTTCCCTTTCAATGCAAAGAGACCGTCAAATAAAGTTAGTCGTTCAAAAGGCAAAGGAGGAGAAACTAGTTCTTCGACAGCGTAACACTATCATTTCACTGGTGCGAGGCCAACGACAAATTATTTTAACAGTTGTTTTCATTTCGATGTGACATTTGTTGTGACTGCGAACACAAATGTTTAAAAATACTACAACGTGGAATAAACCTTCAATTTGTGGAATGACTCACGACAAAGACAAAACACACAAACGCCACAAGATGAATGAAAAGGGAAGCGGGATTTTATAAGACTGTGACGAACTCCCCAACTCCCCGACTGCGGAATAGTGACTCTCCTGACAACTGGCATGCTGCTGCGCATGCATCACCAGGCAGCCGATATGGAGTGCATGTAATGGTAGGGACATGGAGACGGGAATGCACACAAAGCTTGATGTGCGATTTACGATATCTGTACCTTCTATAAGCAACTCCTGTCCGTGGCTGCCCAGGAGAGTACGAGACAGAAAGGGTGCAAAGTCCACAAAGATTTCTCTAAGGAGGGGTGCCACCTTCTCCAAAGCCCTCTCCAGCTTTGTAGTGATGCTGTCAAACAAAATATATCAAAACACAAGTAAGACAAGCGAACTGAATACCCAAATTAAAGTTCAAGTGTAAGCGAGGGAACGTAGGGTAGGAAAAGAGGGTGAACATGTAGGCTTCGGAAGCCACACAGTCATCCCATTGTGCACAACTAACAGCAGTTAGTGTGTGACAGACCCCTGGCAGGTGCATAAAGTCACCAACACACTTCACTGGATGCAAACCAAGCCAGATATCCATGACAGAGTTATGTTATTACCACCATCAGTTTCAACAGGATGAGATTTGGTGCTTAAAAAGCCACATAAACGGCCATTTTAGCACTCAAACAGGATTTCTTACCAGATGTTTGCATTCTTTGTTGTGACATGTTACCAGCCTCGCACATGGGATCACAGTTGTTCGACACTGCGGAGGGAAGTTCTTTATCTTCTATACACTGACTCCATGCTGCTGCTTGACATTATCTCAGCACCTCAGAGACACAGTGAGCTGGAGTCAAGCAGCCATACAACTCAGACTGTATACAAGCAGAGATATGACTCAAGCTGCAACATATCTCTGCGTTCCTACGTGTAAAGTGGAAACACACTGATACAAGGCATCATATCAGGAGTGGAAGCTTGTTTTCCCAGCTCTGATGGGGAAAACAGCAGCAGGAAAAAGGGTAATGAGGAGGAAAAGGTTTGGTTTTCGGGATCTGAAGTTTTGCTTCCCGACCCTCTCTGCACCTTCCAGCACCTTGGAGAAAACACAGCGAAAGGGTGGCATAGCAGCACAAAAAGGCAGGATGGAGGGGGTCTATGTAACTATCAGAAATGTCCTTGCCTACACTGGCCTGCACCTCTGGAGGCTGCCTGTACTCCTGTCAGGGAATTAACGGGTTTGAGCTCAGGAGGAGTCAGGTCTTGTCGCGGTGGACACTGATCCACCTCACAACAGGCACTGAAATAGAGACAAAAATGACAAATGAAACCACTTGCAGCATCGACGTCATGTTATTTGTTCTTTTCAGCAGACTGGAACAGGTAATATTACTTAGATGTTGTTTTTTCCCCATCTGAAATACTTGTAAGTTGAGCATCAGCACGCTCAGCAGCAAGATAGTATGATCATTGACTTCACAGTTACGCTAAGTGATGTCGGTTACTGCTGCCATGGCAACAGAATCTCTTCCTCTAGCAGAGCAAGGAGAGGAAAAGAGAGAGACACTCGAGAGAATAAAGAAACGATCAGGGATCTCAGCAGTCAGTGGAGAGCAGGACTAAGGATGCCCGTCACAAACTGTTAGAGCAAGTGAAGGATATGAGTCAAGGTCACAAGAAGATGCAAACAGAATTACAAATGTTAACTGCAAAAATCAGTCACATTAAACTATCAGGGATGTATTCAGGAGGTTTCATTTTAGCTCCTTTAGGTTAAACCAGAAGGCCCAAATTAACTGTAATTCAATAAAATCGGACAAATTCAATCAACTTCAAGTTATAGAACAATTCAAATAAAGGGCAAAAGCTGCTCAAGAGAAAAAAAAAAATGACAGTAAAATTGTAAAAATATGGGAATAAGCCACAATTGAATTATCCCAAATTGGCACAAATAAGCATGTAGGTAAGCAGAGAAGAGCATGTTGCACCTCATGTTTTCCACAGTGTCCTCAGGCATGGGGGCCACCGTCTGCACAGCTGGTAGACTCTTACTTGTGGCTCCGTTGACAAAACTAGACGAAGATGAGGATGAAGCAGCAGCGGCGTCAGTGGCACCTGCAGGAAAGACCCACAAAAACATGCAGCATTAGAGCGATGCACCGTTACAAAAGTACAAATGAATTCTACAGAAAGAGCTGAAGAAAAACCTCAAGTATTCAAAAAGTACTGTTCTCAATACTAACTGAGTGGTTAAATTGATTGGCTTTTCGTTCCAGTGTCATTTTATTAACTTGTAAAATCACATGTCCTGGCATACAGACTGCAGTAATTGAACCAAAAAATGCAAAATGGGAAAACAGATTTGCAGCAGTCAGCACGAACTGAGACCAAGTCAAACAAATAAAAACCTGGTGAAAGTGTCAGAAATGCACTATATCTTAATCCAACTAAACTGTTTATCCAAACTGTGTCCAGCAGGAATCTACGAAAGGATTTTGCCAAATGATACAAAAGATCAGGAAACAAATGGCGTGTTTTTCCCAAAGTCAGAAATTACGACTGAACTGAATCTTGTTGGCAGCAAACATTCACGAATCAAATGACGTTGAATGTTTTTGTTCGAGCGTTGGTAATATCGCAGAGTGTTCGCAGCACAATTTGACTTGGATACATTTCTCACATTCCTGCAGAGGGTCTCGAAAACTGTAGGAGATATTTTTATGGAGCACATTAAAAAGGTGTTGGGAGTTCCTAATGGTTCTTGGTGTGAAGTGGCTCCTTTCAGACTACAGGCGCCCTTTGGTAGAACCCACTCAATGTAGTGTAGTGCGGCCCCTGAGCAGAAAAAGAACAGTGGTGGTAGGGGGGAGGGGCAACCGGCACCACGCACAGGCAAGTCTATTAAAAAGGCATTGTTTTAATTGCATAAATGAGGTGAGTAATATTAAATACATCTTCTTGGTTGAATCAGGAGGAATCCGAGGGCTAGAGGACAATGACTTTTGTGTGTAGAGCTGCCAGCACTATTATGAAGGTTAAGAGGGCCATCTAGTGGTAACACCAAGCCACAGCAGCGATTAGACCGTCACATGATGCTCAGAAGAGGAACTCTCCTGCTCTTGGCTGGCCATCACAGAAAAAAAAAAGAAAACTGATTTGGCTTTATGAATACCCTTCACTTACAGAGGATTAGATTCACACACACAAATGAATTTTGAGACCCACTCCATAAGCAGGAGTCCACAGCACAGCACCACCCCCTTTTGTCTCAGTGGCTCTGGGGATGTGTGGGGATGGTGAGATGTCAAACTGGGCTTTTGTTTTTCTGCCCCCTTCTTTTTTTTACTCACTTTATCAATGTTGTTTTCTTTTCATTTATGACTGTATCAAAAATGAAGCAGAATGTACCAATCAGGGGATCTCAAGTCTGTACTATGATAAGGCTTCGCAATACAAATGATCTGAAACAAAACAGATTTGGCTTTAAAATGAACAGAAACTACGTACTAACCCAGTGTTTTTGAACCTTTTTTGGCTTGTCACCCAATTTTAAAATCACAAATATGTGGCGACCCCAGATATTCAAAATGGAGACATTTTTTTAGGCTAAAATTAATTGAATACTATATTATGTTGCAAATAAAGATTCTACATTTAGTCTATATAATGTATATTATTATTGACGGAGGCAGAAAAGCCAGGTGTAGATTACTGCACAAAGTGAGATATAGATTTTCCTTGGTCAGGATACGAAGGCTGCAAGTTAATACTGAACAAACTAAAGTCAAACCCTGAATTATGAAAGAGCTGCAGCTTCTGAAACTGACAACAGTGAACATGTGACACAACAGAACCACAGTGCTTCAGTTCCTGCTTCAGTCCTTTATGTATGGTGATTGTCTCTCACAACTCACCATATTTTTTTTATTAGTAATTTTTTATTTTTATCAATTACTAGAAATTTCAGGCGACCCCATTTCAATCCCAAGTGACCCCATGTAGGGTCGCGACCCCAAGGTTGGAAAACACTGCACTAACCAGTATAAAATTCCACTGAAAAGTATTTTATTTCCAAATGGACGACACCTGCAGAGCCAAATAGCATGATAAGTGTGACGCTACGTTTAACACCCTTGAGCGTGACCTACCTGTGGTGTTTATCATGCTTTTGGGGGTTGCAGAGGTAGCAGCAAAGATGTTGGGGGTGCTGGAGGCTGTGAGCCCTGCAGAGGTGCCACTGCAGCTGCTGCCGCCCAGGGTGTTGACTGCAAGGCTGCCAGGGGAGGGCTTCTTCACTGGCACCACCACACTCCTACAAGAAATGCACACAACATGATTCACTCAAACAATGATAAAATATTGTATCATGTTATCAGATTCTGTTCATTCAATACTGCCGACTTCACTGCAACAGCCTGAATAGTAAGCAGAGCCGACAGCAGGGTGGCACTGTTGCATGAGCTGTGAAAAGACAGAGGAGGAGTTTATGTCCTCTTGTCAGCAGGCATCCTCTCTGCTAAAGAGACACTCAACAAGATCCCGGTTTGTCTTGTAATTCCAGGCTGTTATCATAACTGCAGTGTCAAACTACCATAAGTAACTCCCCCATTTTAATGCATGCATTTTAATGGCATACCGGTTCTTTATTGGTCATTATAGGTCATTTATTAATGGCTTTATCGGCATGACCGTATTCTACAACTACTAGACTGATCACTAAAGGCGTTTCCTCAAGGGTGTTGATTAATAGTAACTAAGGAAGCTGCAGATACATGAATTATAAACTTCAAGAGCGCTTCTAAGATTGTAATTTATGTACATGTTCAACAACTTTGTACTTTGAATTAATAAGCAATAATCAGGAGTTTATTTAGGAATGGTCATGCAGAATAAGGCAATAACACATTCTTTATATCAACAAATGAATGCTCAATGTTGCCCATACAGTTGAAATGAAGTATTTTTTACTTCTTCTCAAAAAATGATTGTGAAAATGTGATTTATTCTTGATAAAGTGTAACTGTACTTGGTCAAAGGTGATTACTGATGTGCATAAATAGGATAAAAAGTGGAATAAGTCTGAAAGCATAATTGTTTGAACTTTATAGAAGTGTAGAAATGCTAATAAGTAACTAAGTAATAATCTGTGTGCCTGTTCTTTATTTGACTTTGTGACTTATCACTGTGGTTTTGTGTGTTTCAGAGTAATGACTGAAAACCAAAGTGTGAAGAGAGTTTACTGTCAGGAACCAAAGCCTGCCTGGAGAAATCAGGTTGGTTGAGTCAGAAACACTGTTTAAATCAGGTTTTACATTAAACGGAACTAGATTTTCCGATATTGTCATTGTCTTTTATGTCTGGTTTTATCTTTTACGTCTCCGAGTCCAATCAGAACATTCAGTACTTTAAACATCCTGACCTTTAACTCCAACCTTTAACATCTGCTGCAAACACACAAAAGGCTAAATAAATAAATGTGCAGACAGGAAGCCAACTCGGCAGCCACTCCACTCTCCTCTTTACACCGGTGACCCAGTGATGCCCTCTCTGCTCCACTCACAGCAGAAGACATGAGCTGTAACATCCCAGACAGTAATGAGATGATCTTCAGGAGCTACCTGGAAGTTGCTACTGACATACATTTGCATAGAGGCCGTCTGTGTTCAAACAATGCTATGGCTCACTGAGCACAAAACCTTTGTATTTGACATTTGTTTTCTACACAGATACAGCGCAGCATCCAGTTTTGACAGACGATAAACATGTTAAGTACTGAATACCCTTGACTATTTACTCAAAGTAACTTTTGCTGCCAAGAATTTTATAAGCAGTGGGAGAGCTGGTACTAAAATGACTGAAATGTCAAATGTCAGGGCGACCCATGGACAACCGCGAGACAAAAAAGCGACCTGAAAATTACTGTGATTTTCCTTTTATGTATATAAACTAGAAAGAATCACAAAGTGGTTAAATGAGAAAAGACAGAGCTCATGAATGAAACATGAGATGCAATCAAAGTTACACTTGTGACCTCGTGTAACAGCCGAGAGAAGCACAGACGCTACACAAACCCACCAGACCTTTGTTCTCACGCAATCTGATTGGCCGAGGATTCAGAATGATGCAGCGAACTTGGCCCCGTAAGAGCTCCCTGACAGGAAAGAGAAGGAAAGCTTCTCCTTATCTCGTCTGCAGTTGGCCTTTAGGTTTGTAGGGGTGCCAGATAATGTCGTGTCCAATCTCTTGCAGTTCCTCTGGGTGACACAGGCCAGACCTCTGCTCCGTCACAAGCTAAGCTCGCTGTCATCTGAGGCAAATCCACACCAATCCTCCCTCCACAAAACAACACAGACTTTTACTGTTTAATGTTAGTATTTTATATCCACAGCCCATCACACTGATGAGGTAAAAGGGAGTCCATGGGATACATTTCAGCCTCTTTGGTCATTTATCTTATATTCCTTTCTACAACTGATTCCGCAAAATCATTATTAAAGCCAGGATGTTTTATATCAAAGCTCTGTAGTTATTCTCTAAGGATGAAAGAAGAAAAAAAAAAAGAAAAGATTATATCATGACTGAGTTAGGTCTGCACAATATATTCTCCTCAAAATATGTGTATGGATGAAAAACAAAAAAGAAAAGGAAGATTTGGAGCAAAAAGAAAAGCAATGTCTGTTGTATAGAATTATTTCAGTTACAGAATAGATGATATTATTTAAAAAGAGGCACTTTGTCCACAGTGACTTCATGTTCAGTCATCTAGTGTTTTAAAGGGCTCATATTCTACTGAACCCACTTTTATTAGTCTTTGGTTCATTTATTCATGTATTTAGACCCGAATAGTTGAAAAAGTTATAAAGCTATCTTTATATTCAATTTGGAAAAAATCCAGTGGATTTCTACAACCCGTTTCAATTCCTCCTTAATTTGTTACGTTTCATAACTAGTTACGTCACGACATTTGCACATAAAAGGTCCAGACTCCCGACAAATATTTCTCTGAATACGACTGAATTGTTTATCATCAGCAGCGGTTGAAGTAAAAACTGAAAACATGTCCAATCTTTGAGCCGATTACCTCAAATGTTCAGTTGTTGGTTGAATGGGACAGAGAGCACAGCCAACAACCTGGAGGGGGCGGGGCATGAAGTGGCTCATGTGCATTTAAAGGGCCAGCGCTCAAAATGACCTTTCTGGCGTCATTATTCAGAAATAGGGTTGAAGATGGACCTGTGGAGTTGAATTAATGAAGAATTCAGACCCAAGCAGAGCATTTACCACAGGGAAATGTTTTAAAATGCCTAATTCCATTTTAAAAAAGCACTCCTTTAAAAAACCCTTATCACTTATCATAGTGCTGATCTGCGTCAACAGGGTTTTGTATAGTATTTCCACTTTAGAATATTTTTAAAATTACCTAAAATTATCATTAGACTATCTAGAATAAAGAGCTCTGAAGTTCTGCCAAAGTCATCAATCTATTGGATAAACTGAATCTACCCATCCCCATAGTCTGATGGATTTATGTGACCACTAGAGGGAGTAGTGAGTCGCTCCGCCTTTAACCAAAGCATCAGAAAGTGATCAGATATGATGAGAACCACAAAGAAACAACTTCAAAGAAAGTATCAAAGTGATAAAAACTGGAACTATTGTTGTTCTGAATGAAAGAATGGAGTTTGATGCTGAAATGGGAATGTCTCCTCTACATGGATGAGTTTAAAGCTAGTATGTCCTATTATTGTAAGATGGTTGATTTTTGTGTTGTTCATTTTATTTGCATAATTTAGGGGCTCTATACTGATTTTGTTATTGGGACTATTGTAATGGATTGGTGGAAGGATACTGTGGAAGAGAAGGTCATGTTTCACTTGTGCATTTAGGTGTTACCCAATATTAGGAGGTCGTGGATGAAGAAGAAAGGGGATAACTCCACGGGAAGAATATTTATGAACGTCCACAGCTCTCACTTACATCCGTACTCTCTGTCACATGACCTTCTCTTCCTACAGTATCCTTCTGCCAAACTATTGTAATGGTCCCAATAAGAGAAACCATGTAGAAAACAGAGGCGATTTGTGATTTTATTGTGGTTGTGATTGTCTAAAAACAGAGCTAAGCTAACAGAGCTATAATGTAAACTATCAGCTGATGCAGCACATTAAGTTTATAAGTAGTAATAGTATTATTTTGACCAAAATACGTAACAGTGCGTTTTAGTTTGAAAGCGAAAACTTGAGGATCCAATACAGATGTGTGTAAACAGTAATCTTTATCTTTTTTTCAGCGAGTGTTACAGTCTGCACACATTTGTTGGTCCTGAGTGAGTTCTAGTACGTGACTTCCTCCTGTTTGTGAGAATCTGGAATGTCAACACAACATAGAACAACTTTCTACAAACAATTACATTTCTTCAGTTTTTTAGCTTATCATCATCACCCTGCCCCCCAAAATGGAGGTAAAGGGTAATGTTTTTGGTTTGGTTTATTTGTTTGTTAAAACTCTAGCAGTAAAACTATTGGTTGAATTCATACCAAACATGGTTTATAGATTACCAGTGACCCAGAATAGATGTGATTATATTTTGGGAAAAGTAGGTCCAAGTTAAAATTTTTTAAAGAATTTTTCAAATCTTAGTTTTTCCCCATTTACTTATAATGGGCGAAATTTCAAATGTCTATAAAAACATCAATTTTGTTTCAATTTTCTTCAAACTTGGCACGTATATAGAGGCAAATAACATGCCGACATCAGCTTATGCATAGACATGATGACATCAGCTACATCGAGGCCAAAATAAGCTACAATACGTATGAGGGGTGGGTTTGTTGTGCCTGGAATCACTTGTATTTTTTATTTTCTATAAAGAAGCACTTTCTGAAAAATAATACAATTATATTCATACATACATTCAAACCATCAGTTGAAAGTTTTTGTTGAATAACATCTTTTTTTTTGCAAATATCATCCCGTCTTAACCCAAGTACGTGTTCCGGCCTTGTGCTAACCCTTGAAAACCCTTTAAAAAAATAAGATAAATATCATCTAAAACACAGGAGTAACACAATGTGCAAGAGACAGTTGATGAAAAGCATAATGCAAAAATGCTAAATAGTTGTAAAGTCTTTTGTAATTAGCAGAACACTGATGACATGTGTCACTTATTTATCAGATCTTTCCTGCGTGAAACCTTGTCGAGCGATATGAGAACATCACAAGGTTTTTTTACTTCGTGGTAACTGAGCGTGAATTTAATCTGGCTTTCCAAATTTAGCTGCTGCTCCGTTCTTCCAGACTGTTCTTTGGAATAGCTTCGTTGTTACATTAGATCTACAGGATGTTGATAAAACACGAACCTCTTTTAATGAATTATTCATCATCTGAATACTCATGAATCATTTATAGATTATCTAGCACATATTTTATTAATAGGATTGTCTTAATTGAGTTGGGGAGAATAAAGCAAGGATTAATCTAAGAATGAATATTAATGAGGTGTGCGGCAGTGGGAGATGACTGTGGTGTAAAGTATAACCAAAGAAATGTTTCCTTTATAAATTCAACAGAGAGAATCTAATCTAATAGAGCTTTATTCAGAATTACAGTCGTATATGGAGGAAATATGCTCACATTCCACTCACGAATTCAATTAAAACCAATTATCGTTGCTCTACATCAAATATGTTCGAACAAACACCATCTCTTTGTGATAATTAGGAGACTTTTTTGGAACGAGGGAGGAAGTTAAGGATTACTTAAGTATTTCAAGACTGTATTCCCATCTGGTGGAGCACAAACCTAAATGGTGAGCTTTTCTAAAGGGGGGGGGGGGGGTTAAGAGATGGCTACCCCTGTGCACTCCACTTTAAGCCATTTTTTTCCCCTCCCTTTCCTTTTTTGATGTTGTCACTCCCAATCTATTGCCGCTCTGACAGACAAATGAAAGGCCTGTCCATGGCTGGCAGCTCATTTCACTGGCAGGTGGCAAACAATTAGACACAGCAAATAGAGGTTGGAGTGGGAGTGACATGAAAAGCATGAGACAAAGTTGTATATGTGGTTTGGAGGGTTTGTGTGAAAGCATTTCAAAAATAATACACTTTGCCGTAGTGACTCATTTCAGCTGCCAGATCCCATTAGGGCTGTGAGCGGTGAGGGCGACAGGGCTGGCCGTGGTGTGGCATGAGGCCGCTTCTGTTTAATCTGTCATCAACGCCCTGGAGACCCCCACCCTCTGGTTATCCTCCCTCTACATACTCCTCCATCTATTCATCAGGCTCACCTCTGCTCAGTTCAGCGGCAGCATGCATTAAAAGGAAGGCGCTCACCATTGTTCCTCCAGACTCACTCTGTCCTGTGCCTTCACACATGGAAAAAAAAAAAACTACCCAAATTAGTCCACTCAGCAGATCGGAATTCCACCAATTCACATCCTTTTCATAATAAATCTGAATCTTAAGCCATAAAGATGTAGAGCTACTTTTGAGGCACTTCCCAAATTTATTTTTCTCTATATTTAAGTGATTTATCACCATTTATTATAAAATAACCCTCCATATTTTGCATTTTCCCAGTGAAAATCAGGTACTTTCCTATATTTAATTTACTGATCATATAAATGTTCAGACCCAGCCAACATGTCCATGTGGGCCCCAGAAGGGTTATATGTGCGCTGCATATACAGTAAAGGTCCCATGTGGGCTTCACAGTTTCCATGGTGGCCCCACATGGGTTTGTCCAGATCAGAATCACAAACAGAAGCTCTTTATTGTCACTGAACCAAGTAGCTACAACAAAATTGAGGTAGAGCTCTCAGGTTCCGTGCAAGAATTTACAGACAGACAACAAGCAGCAGTAAAACGACAACAAACGGCGGTAAAACGACTACAAACAGCAGTAAAACGACTACAAACAGCGGTAAAACGACTACAAACAGCGGTAAAACGACTACAAACAGCGGTAAAACGACAACAAACAGCAGTAAAATGACTACAAACAGCGGTAAAACGACAACAAACAGCAGTAAAACGACTACAAACAGCGGTAAAACGACAACAAACAGCAGTAAAACGACTACAAACAGCGGTAAAACGACATGCGAAGTAGCGCAAATGACAAAGATAAATATTGTGGGATACACAGTGTGAAAAATAAATATGAGATATTCAGATCTCTGATTCTGATCCGGGCAAACATGTGGGGTCACCATGGAAACTGGACAAACCCACATGGGACCCTCATATGGAACCCAAATGTGGGCCCACATGGACATGCTGGATGGGTGAAACGGTTATTCTATCTGAAGAAAAAAGGGACTTTTTTTACTAAAGTATATCATGAACTGAACATAAACCAAGTGTGTCCATCCACTGTCATTGATCCAACTTCCACTGGTTTTACTGGTGAATCAATGTTTTAGAAGATGAAGGTGTTTCCATGGTAACCACAGAGCCTTTGAACGTCCAAATGGGTCACATATGATGACCATGAAAAGATGAAGAACTGTATTTTAAACCAATTATTGACATATATTGATAGGATTAGTGGGTCAACAGGTATGAAACAGTTTAGGTCAGTAAACTTTTTCAGTCTTTACGGGTTAAATGTTAAGTCTTTTCGTGTATTGGAAGCTGGATAAAAAACCTTATGAACCGCATCAGCTGCATACATCAGTGAGATCCGAAGGCTGAAATCCCTTGAGGAGTAGATATGTAAACTCCCAAATCCAGACAGATTACTGTGTGGTTTTATCTAATCCAGGAATGTAAATAAACTGCAGCAGTGCCACAGTTCTTTAGAGACATTTTCAAACACACAGGAATTCCTTGCTGTGGGGGATGAGTACAAAGCAAGTAGCCGGAAATGAATAATATGTTGCTTGCTACTTGGAAACCATTAGTGGTAAACTGGATCTCTAAAATAAACCAAGAGGATTAACAGACAGTAAGCCTTCTACGGTCGTCTGAACGATGATGCACACGGACAAACCTTCAAATCAGCCGCTCTTTACATTTTTGGATCCGTGTCAAAACCTATTCATGTCAAATGCTATATCATTAAGGACAAACTGGTTTCCATTTATTTTTGAATGGAACAGGGTTGTTATTATAGTAATTGAATTTTTGGTTTTTCATGCCTGTTTTGTCTTTCGGTTCAGTTCTTATTAGAGCATTTTTATTTTGAAGAAGACGGAGTGGTTTCTATTTAGTTACTGTTGTTTTCATCACTAGACACAGATTTAACTGGACAGAATGGTGTTTTTTCTACATGGGCGAGTTTGAGGCTTTCTGAAGGTATAAAGTAATTACACCGCCCCCCCGAGGGGGCGGGGCAAGGGGTACTGTTTTGGGTTTGGTTTGCTTGGTGGTTTGTTGGTTAACAAGCTAGCAGAAAAACTACTGATTTAATTTATACCTAATTGGGTCTATACATCACCAGTGACCAAGAATATATGTCATTACATTTTGGGAAAAGTAGGTCAAAGTTCAAATTCTTGTGTGAATTTTTAAAATCTTGTTTTTTCTCCCATTTACTTATAATGGGAGCAAAATTTCAAATGTCTATAAAAACATATATTTTGTTCCAATTTACTTCAAACTTAGCACATACATAGAGGCAATTAATACACTGAATTCAGCAGATGCGTAGACATGAAGACATCAGCTGGACTGATGCCAAAATAAGGGGCGGGGCTTGTTGTGCCTGGAACCACTTGTTTTCAATGACTCTTTTTAGATGCACAAAATAGTGCATGTTTGTTCTTATTCCAAAACAGACAACTTCCCCATAAACCAGTTTGCATAGCTAATGAAAACAAATCCTCTGCTAACACAGTATCCTTGTATACTCCGATTAATAATGTAGTTTATAACAGCAATATAGGAAAACATGGCCAGGGCTACTTGTTTCATTTTGCCCCAAAGACGGATTTTTTTTCCATCAGTGTCTGATTTATTCGACTGTGAACACAGCCTCCAACCTCTTCTATTCCTTCATCTGCCTTTTTTAAATGCTTTAGCACTGCAGGATTTTCACACATCCAAAAAAACTTTTGATATAAGGTCTTTCCTAGTGTTTAAAAGTAGGCGTGTTGTAAACTGCACAAACAGCCACAGTGTGATGTCATCATTTTCACTAAGCTGGCTTTTTGTTGACCCAGGGTTCAGACTAAACTGGAACACTTCTGACCTTGTTTGGATGATTCCAAAATGATTGCTAGTGCAGCTATTGGCAACACAAACCATACAGAAAACAGAGGTGGTTTGTGGTCTAAAAACAGAGCTAAGCTAACAGAGTTGAGCTAACAGAGCTAAGCTAACATAGCTGAGCTAACAGAGCTGAGCTAACAGAGCTAAGCTAGCATAGCTGAGCTAACAGAGCTGAGCTAACAGAGCTAAGCTAGCATAGCTGAGCTAACAGAGCTAACTAATTATCTAACTGATGCAGCACATGAAGATAATAATTGACTGACAATGAGTTTAGTTTGAAGGATACTCAATGATACCATAATAAAGATGTGTGTAAACAGTGAGTTTTATACTTTATTCACTGAATGATGGAGTCTGTGGACACAGCATTGATTCATGGTGGTTTTGGTCGTTTTTAGTGTGTTCAGGTACTTGACTTACCCCTGCTGGTGATAGTTTGGAACACCAATACTATATACAACCCCTTTAAATATACAATATTAAATATTTTCTTCAGCCCTGTGTAAAAAAAAAAAATATATATATATATA
>JAPTYQ010000006.1:30196586-30209513 GCA_029814465.1 Ostorhinchus cyanosoma | reverse complement strand
AATGAGCCAAATACCACCGTGTACAGCTGTTTCAGTATGGGTGTTCTTTAGTATTAGCATTGCTAGGCTAGTGACTGTACAGTACCCAAAAGGGAGTTCAAAACACACCATTCTCAATTTTGAACTTAAAACAACATGAGAACTTTTTTGTGACCAAAGTTTCAATCCTCTCACAGTGACTAAAGACAGTGTGCAGATTTTCAACAGCAGAGGTTGCATCATGTTTCACTGTTTTTGGGTGTACTCTTGTATCTAAAAACAATAACTGTGGTGTGTTTTGTAATTCCTTGAAAGTATTTATTTCAGTTCTTATCTGATTCTTTTATTTTGGTAGCATTTAAAGTGTTTCGCTGGTATACTTTAACCTTTCCTGAAACTAAAGGAAGAATTTACATTAAACAGTGTTCAGTGTGTCTCACTGCAGGCGTTCAATGGTACAGATGTTTAAACCTTTATCAGGCAAGTGACTATTTTTGGTCATTTCCTCAAACATTAATTATGGGGCCAATCCTGTACCTCAGTGACGTCCAGAAGCATGTTGGTTTTTAGAAACACTATACAATAATTCAGAGAGATTTTATGGACACTTTGAAGCTGTAGTGAATATGAGTGATTTTTGTCAGTTTATGACCTTATAATAGTTTTTTTTATTGCATGCATTTACTTTTTAGCTAGTGCTACTCAATTGTTTTAAGGCAAGAGGAGGTAGATGACGATGTCCAATAACACACTAAGGTTGAAATATTTCATTGAGTGCCCTATTAAGGGTTAACAATTCAATAATCCTGGCTTTACACAGATGCTTTGCAGCAGCAAAGATGCAAAACACACTTATCATCCCTGCAGGTAGGCCACCCCACAAACTTTACATATTAAGGGTAAACACTAGCTACAAAGAACTCTACCTGAAAACTACTACATCATGTTATATCAGATTTCTCTTGTTATTTGGAAAGTGTAAATATGTGTTTGACTGTGTCTGACTATTTTCCATACGTCCAGTGTGACAGAAAAGCTAAAACAAGAAAGCATGCAGCCCTTCCTGAAATAACAGGAATGAGCAACATGCTGGTTTAGCTCAGCACTAACCTGTGTGGTGGCTGTCGTCTGAATCTTCTTCATCTCTTTGTCTTTTCCATCTTCTGATCTTTCTACATCCGATGTGTTGCTGGTACCATCTGCTGCAACACCAGCCTTAACAGCCAAGGCGTCCCCTTCAGATGTCACTGCAGCTGTACCCCAAGCAGCCTGTGGGCTTTTGTAGGAGGCTTCAGCCTCAGCACCAGCCACAGAACCAACGCCCTCTAGGGTCGCCTGTAGGTCAAACTCATCCTTCTCCAGAATGCTGGGTAAGGAGCCGAGCTCAGAGGGGCCTGTCATCTGAGCCAGGAGCCCCAGTCCTTCAGCGGGGCTGCTGTGGGCTGGGGTTTCTGGACTGGGCAGGACCAGAGACCCAGACGGAGTAAGCTCGGGCAGTAACTTAGCGTTGATGCTACTGTCCGACACATTACCGAAGAGAAAGTTGTTGCTATTTGAGATACTGTCCTTGTCATCATCCAGAGTAATGAGAGGCGGTGCATTTTGGTCGTCTGAGCTTCCCTTTGGCATCAGCACATTGTTCACGTTACTGTTGAGCTTCACAGCAGCACAATAAACGTTATCCAACAAAGAGTCCACTTCCACCAGGGCTCCGTTCTCTGACAGTCCCAGAGTTTCAGAGGACAGGTCCATATCTTCCAGCTTAACCTCTGTAGCCTCCACCTTTTCCGCCTTGATATCCACCAGAAGGTCATGAACCTCCACCTTGACCCCATCCACCGCATTTTCTGCTTCTCTGAGCTCCTCACCGGGTCCCTTCCCTTCAGCCAGAAGGTTACGTGAGCCAGGGCTCTCATAGTCTGTCTCACTGTCTGGTGTCTGGGAGTTGTCATCCATTTCTCTGATCTCAATTGTTCCCTTGATGCCAGATGCTTGAGCAGACAGGCCCGAGATGGTACTGACCAAACCTTTCTTCCCTTTCTTGATATTCTCCTCCTCCTGACGCTGGTACTCTTCATACATCTTAGCCAGGTACTCCTTATGCGCCTCATATGTCACCTAAACCAAAAACAAGTTCATCTTTTAGACACACCACAGATGCACGATGCAAACTTATCACATAATCATAGTCGGATATGAGTAAATCCTCTTTCTCAACAGCAGAGGTCAGTGTTTCCTCTTCGTTGAACCCAGTATTCACCTTAGAGTGGGCTATAGAGAGTGTATCCACCCACACACGCCACCCTCCCCATTCATATTTGATCGCATGATAGAGCAAAATCCTAAAGATGTTGTACACCATCTCAGTGATCTTCTGCTCCTCTGAGTTTTTGGGGTTGATGTAGCCGAGGGAAAACATCCAGTCCTGCCATACTGAGCACTGAAGCAGGCATCTGTAAAAGGCATGACACTTGATCAGAAAATGACACACAGTATGCACTTAGTACGCCAGATAAAAACAAATTGAGTATGTCAAAAAAAAAAAAAAAGCTAATCCTCTTATCTCGAGCATGTTAAACGTTTATAATCTGTGTGTTGCTGGTAAAAATGATAACCGAGTCTATTTTCTTGCGGCTTCTCTTAAACATTTCTGTGTTAAAATAACTCAGTATTTAGCATGTCATTGACATTCTAACAATTCACGGGCCATTCATATATTAATTTGTTTATTTGGCAGCAGTTTCTTACAGACAAAAGGACAGAAAAGGATAAGTGTCTTTTTATTTGATTATTTAACAAGTCAAAGCCTATTAATTATAAGCTAATTACATTACTGGTTCTGGTCAGGGGTGTTCTAAGACCTATAAATTAATTTCTATACATATTGATGTGTGTGATTGTGTGAAAATAAGATTGTGCGTGACAGTAAAAAGAAGGGGAGGCAGAAATTAGTAACTGTCAAAGTCTTTCACAGAAACATCTGCTGGAGAATGTTCAAAGTATGCAGAAAAGGAATGAGTGTGGCTTTTTTCTTTTTTTCCAATTTTCAATTACACAGTGATTGATGGAGAGGGTTAAGTAGCTCCGCTCACCGTCGGTTCTCTCTGCTGTTGCTAAAGAGTTTGATCATGTCAGAAAGAAAGAGCCGCCGAACCTCCATCAGCTCCGTGCAGGGGGTGGAGTTCTTCAATAAAGTGGCGACCACCTTGAGAATCACTAATATCACACACATACAGGAAAAGCAAGTAAACAAATGCTCCTGTGTAAAAGCGCTTTGAGCACCATGAAGGTGGAAAAGCGCTATATAAGTGCAGTCCATTTACCATTTATTCCTACACAAATGTGAAAAATTAAAGAAAGGAATCACAATGTACCACATTAAAAGCGCTTACTCGGGTTCTGAATCTTGACGGTGGAGTCGGGCTCGGGATGAGGTTTGTGTACAACCTGAGTACACACCTGCTCTGTCAGAATCTGAAGCAGGAAGCAGAGACGTTACAGGAAGTGACAGACGGAATTTGGCACAAAGAGATCAACAGTGCAATAATGTTGTGACCGTTGAAGGGGAAATGCCTCACCTCGGATAAATGGAATGGAATAGAATGGAATAGAATGGAATGGTATAGAATAGAATAGAATAGAATAGAATAGAATAGAATAGAATAGAATAGAATAGAAGAGATCTTTATTGTCACTATTATAGGAACAATGAAAATCAGTTTAGCAGCTCTGCTCTATTTAGCAGCAAAAACAGTGCAAAAAGGATTGAATAAAATATAAAAATATCACAAAACACTCCAAAAAATGTATGCATGTGCAAAACTCTAGAATAAAATATTAAATACACGCATGTGATTGAAGTATTTCTAGAACTACTGAAATGTACAGAAGCCAACTTTATACTACAGATGAGAAATATGTACAAATACGAAACTATACAGTTAATATCAGATATGTACAAGGCAAATTAAGAAAAAATAAGGTGCACGTGCTGTGATGATTGCACTGAGGTAGAGTGAGCACTGGGAAAACTACTGTCACGAGTACTGACAGTACTCGGCACAAACAGATCAATGGTGCAATAATGTTGGGACAGTTGAAAGTGAAATGCTTTGTTACCTCGTATAAAGTGTTGTAGGTTGTCATCGTCACAGTGTTGGTGTGCAGCATCAGCCTCTCTCCGAGGAGCGTAAAGAGGCTGTGTGTGTGCATGATCTCCACCTTCCTCCTGTGGGTAAACACACACACACACACACGCACACGCACACACACACACAGACACGATAGTAAAGTGGCTTGTTTAGAGCTCCCTAAGCCACTGAAAGGATCAGTGAGTGCCATCAGCTTGTTTCCGTATTCTCACCCAGAGGGAGCCGGGCTCTGGAGACAAGTGTCAGAAACTGCTGCTGTCATAAACTGGGGAAATTTTGTTGGAGGTGTGTAGGATAACGAAGTTAGCCTGTCACTAGATATGGCTCCTAGATACAACAGAGGCATACCACAGGTGAACGGGTTCAACAGTGACAAACTACTTCTGCAAACAGCATAAGGACTGCTGTCACCAAGTCAAAGCGGATCCGCTCTGCTGCCAGTGCCTGGAGATAAGATGGGACTTCCCTATTAAGCCCACGTTTCTTTATATTTTGCCAAGCCTGGCAAATTGGACACTTAGGAGAAAAGTAGTCTCTCTCTCAAAGGTATAAAATATGGAAATTCAGCTGAAAAGGGCAGAATGATGATGCATAGCTAGCTGCGGTGAAACTCAGGTCTGCTGAACCGAACAGGTCTTGTCATAACTGCTTTCATGAGACAAAATAGTCACTGTCTTTTCTCTAGATGTAGTTTAAATTCACTCATGAGACCATATTACAATTGTCTGCAAATATAATAAAACAAATTTGACATAAATACGACACTGGAATTGTGTCACCTAGTCAAACAAATACTAAAACCCCATCGCTAGAGAGAAAAACAATAAAAACACAACAAAAACACACAGAACATATATGTAGTATATAACAACCTAAGATATAAGAATTTTACAAGAAACCTGTAGATCCCATAGGACTGACTATTTGGTTCTATTTCTAAGTATTGTTGAATGAGTACATGTAGATTTAACCTTAATAATGCAGGGAAAACACATGCAGTTTGAGGATTCATGTTTAAAACCAAACCTGCCTTTAAATCAAGTCTGAGTTTATGTCAAACTACTTTGAAAGTAGCTTAAGTAGTTTAAGATGAAAGCAACATCCCTCTTTAAACCACAATTTAGTTTTTCTCTAATTCAACTCTGCTGCACCCCATCTTTAAAGTCCACTTGAAAACATTATCCAGTATTAACTTTAAAGGTCCACTCCCTTTTGTATTGACACCAAAGCACAAACATTTGGAACAAATTGCAGACTGTCCTGCTCTGCCTTTAAAAAAGCTTTGTGGTCATCGCTAAAAACTAAAACCCCTGTGGTGTTTGTTTTGTCTTTTCAAAAGGGCTTTTTAGTCGAGGAGATACTAAATCTGACATGCAAACACAGTAGGTGACAGCAACGACAGGTAACATTAGACAGATGAGGTCGTAGAAACATGCCAGAGAGGAAACAAATGCTTTATTGAGGTGATGAAAACCGGCCGTTCTTCTTTTTCAGGCACTACACTGTAAAATATGACTGTAGCATTAAAACCAAAAAGTGATATTGTAAATGACAATACAATGCAAAATTGTTTATTTGAAAAAATTGAATATGTTAACAATTAAATCAAATATAGCTATGGTTTTTACAGGAAGAGTATGTTAACAAAACCAGATTTGTATGTAGAAGAAAATAAAACTGTAAATTGAAAAATAATGCGATGCTATTTAAATTGCAAGAACATAATGTTGAAATAACAGCCTACTCTTATACTCTTATAAAGGAAATAAAAAAGTACATTTAAAGATTTAAAACATGTAAATATCACTGAAATTCAATGTTACTCTGTAAATCTGTTTACAGTTTGATGTGTTTTTTACAATATTGTTCTGGTAACCACAGCTGCCATAAAAACAACAGGATTTTTTTTTTTACAGTGTGGTTTGTATACTAATGAAAGCACAGTTTTATATATAGGGCTTCTGATCCGGCCACTATCCGATGATGTTTTGAGTGAGGCTCATCGTCCGTGATCTGAATCCTAATTTCTTCACTTCTTGCTGACGTTGTGTGGGACGGACTTTAGCTGCTGTTATCATGTTTACATTATTTTGGCCCATAATGCCCCATTAAACTGGTAAAGCTGTTTTCAAATGAGGAACAATCAGAGCTTTTCTGCAGAGCCATCATGAGTAATGCTTCAGCGAGCTGACAACCAACGTAGCATGATACCAAGAAATGCAGCTGAAACTTAACAGGTTTCTTCCCTCTTTTGTAAAGCGGGGCTTTGATGAAACTGGGGTCATTTTGGTTCCTGGCACGTTTCCACCTTTTTAGACCCAATAATAAAAGACAAATTCAGACATATTTCCCCCCAGGATGGACCTAATGATGACCTCAGATAAATGAAAAAAAAAAAAAAAAAAAATTCTCTTGCTCTGAACCATCCCAAAATTAATCCAATTTTAATCAAATATTGTGGCAAAATGGACCCAAATTAGGACATGAACAGCTGCCGAGGTGTCAGTGCATTTGATCTGGAACACATGGCTGGAAATGGTCTCATATACCCCTGTAAATAAAGACACTGTGCTAAATTTGATGATCCTAGTGGTTTTTCTAATCCAGACTTGTGGGTTTTTCGTGAATCTGAGTCTCATTCCAGGTTTTGTATGTAACCCATCGTGTCCACTTAAGTTACACACAGAACCTGCCCCGTTTAACGCAAGTAAATCATGAAGGATTTTGCAACAGTGGTCATTTTTTTGAAACCCTCTGCCTTGCATAAACAGTTTGATTCCCAAAATGTACCTGTGAGAGACTAAAGAGATATTTTTTTTAAAAAAATGTCAGTGTCCTTTTGACCGTGTTACATGCAGATTTTTGTATAAAAATACTATTTAAAAAAGTAAAAACGGGTTTTTCTGAAAAATAGTTTATCTTTTATCTCAGTCGTTAAGTATTTATTTTCAAAATAGACTCAAATCAGTTCCAAACTTACTTCATCTGGTTTGAATTTTTAGTCCCATGTCCTGTCTTTAGGACCAGTTTCATAGAAGCAGGTCCAGTTTCACAAGGTCTAAAAACCAGAGAACATTTTATTTTTATTTACTTCTTTATTTTAATTTGGGTGTGCAAACATCTCCACTGTTAAACTCCTATTTAATAATGGTGTACATGAATAAACTTGGATTTCACTGATGATAATTAGGACTTAATTCTGCACCAAAACATGGATTCATTTTCCTGAAGGTCAAAGATCCCAGATGAACCTAAAGCCGGAGCAGAAGTATATTCAAGTGCTAATGCACTGATGGCTTCTAGAAGTCCAGCTCCATTTGGATCCCATTTAACATCTTAGACCAAGGATTCCAATATGGTGCTCGTCTAAAAACAGCATTTCCTTGTGTTGACAATATTGAATATAGACCTTTAAGGAAAAAAAAGTATGTGTAAATGAATTCTGATCTTGTCTGGGGTCAAAGTTGAATATTGTGCACAAGACAAACCTCCATCTCAGTCATTGCTATAACAAGCGAGCAGGTGTAATTACAAGAGGGAGCGACATTTGGTTTTTATCCCCAAAACACAACCATGAAAGTCATTTTTTTATATTTTCACACTGATTGTGAGAAAGAGTTCTTTTTTAGAACAGTGAATATGTCTTATTTGTGGAGGAACTGTGACGACAATGCACGTCAATTTAGAAAAACACCCGAGTACATTTCACAGAAGAGGAAGCTGGAAGGGGAAAGTTAACGATTTACTTGAAAGAAAAAATTTGAGTAATTTGTATAAAAATAACAGGTGTGATCTTGAACAAAATGCTACAAACGTGCTCATTCACACAAAACTGTCAAGAAAGATGTTTTTGAAAATATGTGAGGGGTGATAACAGATGTGAAAACACATTAAGATGCACAGGATTAAATAATGTGGCATGTTTAAATATATGTTTGCTATCATAGGAAATCATTGTGATCATTATTATCATCATTATCATTATCATTATTATTATTATTATTGTTGTAAAAAGTCTCCAAGATTAACCCATAAAGACCCAGTCCTACTTTTTTGGCAGTTTCTGAATGAATGTTTCTGTAGATTTAACTTTCTGAAGTGATTTATCACCACTTATTATAATATTATCCTCTGTATTTTTTCAGTGTAAATCAGGTGTTTTTGTCTGTCTAATTCACTGATCATGTAGATGTTCATGAAAGCTCAGACTAAACTTGAGGGGTAGCGTATCAAAAACAGACAAAACTGAGGAAAAAGTGACTTTTCCAGTAAAATATATCATGGACTGAACATAAAACGTGTCTCTATCCAATGTCATTTATCAGCTCCATGGGTTTTACTGGTGAATCAATGTTGTAGAAGATGACAGTGTTTCCACGGTAACTACGGAGCCTCTGAATGCCCAAATATGGTCATATCTGATGAGCATGAAAAGATGAAGAACTGCATTTTACACCATGTATTAATAGGACTAGTGGATCAGAGGTTATTAAACATTTTACATCAGCAGATGATTGTGATCCCCAGTGGCTGTTTGGGTCTTTATGGGTTAGCATGTAAGAAAAAGAAGACGAAGAAGTTGATGATCAACAGAAGAACACGTTTTTGGTGATTAACCATTTTTATTAGGAGGCTGTAAAATGACTGAAAGGGTAAATTTCTGTTTTCACCACTCGTTCCTTGAGGATACACAGCTTTTACATGAGCCTGGGGCCATGGAGCATGTGTTTACTCCTGCCCTTTCTCCCCACCCAGCAGGCACCAGTAAAACCACAACACCTGGTACCCCACCATTAGCATCACAGCACGGCCCGGCTTTTTTTTTTTTTTTTTTTTTTTTACATCCTTCCTTGCACCCCACATTTTGACTCCCAGGCTGCCAGTTGAAGCCGTTGCTCTGCTTTTTCTTTTGCGCCGTATAAAGACCAAATATGCTGACATACGAACGGGTGGTTTATTATTTATTTCACTTTGAGGGACAGTAACTTGGACCTCTTCCACCTTCCATTTTCTCTTATGTGAAGAAATAGTTTGAGGGCTTCAATCCAAAAACTCAGGTGTTTGACAAAAAAAAAAAAGTACACTCTAATTTGCAAAACTGGCATGCAGTCAAGAGTGTGTATTTTTTTCAGCAGATGGCATAAAAAGACGAATCATTTTAAGGATGTAAAGCTTCATTTGTAATTTTTTACTAGTACATCCCTACTAGCCTGCAGGGATCTATTTTAGCAGGAAATTTTCACATCTCTCTTTGAATTGAGGTGTAATTACAACCAACACATTTATCTAAATGGTTTACTTACTTGTGGCCTAAATGCTTGAGGAAGTACCCAAGGACTTTGAGAGATTGCACTCGAATGCTTTCACTCTTCGAGGCCATGAGCTTGTAGATTACCCTGGAATAGACACACAAAAAGAAAGCTGGCAATAGCACGCAGTCTTGACAGAATAAAATATAGCCCTGTTGATGAAAAGGCCCTGCACTGGTTAGCTGACAACCACTTTCCCTCAGAGTGAATTTACATTAGCATTAAATGAATGTCCTAATGAAAGCAGGAGCCTTTTTCCAATGAATTCCTAAGAACTCCCAAGCCGCGCTACACTGCATGCATTTATATTTTATAGGATCACATGAGGTAAGTTTGATCATCCGTGTCATATTATGAAATCAATATGTTAATATCGTTACTTTTCAATGCATATGCTTTTTTTTTTTGTTTTTTTTGCAATGAATATGTGAATAATTCATGAGTACGTAGGAGCAGGGCAGCAGCGGTAGCGTTAGGTGCTTAGGTTTATTTGGTGAAATCACCTCTTCATTTTGTGCCTGAGCAGCAAAGGGATTGTGTCTTCCCCTGAGAGGCTTACCGTATTCCGTTCCTCTGGTCAAAAGCAGGGATCATGGAGGCAGGATGCTCAGACATAAGGGCCACCACCAGCTGCAGCACATCATGCAGATTCTCATCCTGCACAGAATTCCACAAAAAAGGTAAAGAAAATCCCTGTGTTTACATGCACGTTAATATGACACTGTTAAAATGCATGTCAATATTGTGTATTTGACCCAGGTTATGTAAACAGCACATTGAATATTCCACAGTCGACCTCTTTCTCAATTGAACATTTTCCAATTAAAGCTCCATTGTATAATACTGAATAGCTTCTGATGGTGAGGTTGCAGAGAGCAGGGAACTGAATACCCCTCATCTCACCCTCCCCTATGGTGGCTACTAAAAATGCAAAATGCCTTTATTTGTCTAGTCTGTTCCAGCCTTTTTAGAAAGGGGAAATTTAACTCTGGTCCAAACACAGACATAGTAGGTGTAGAAATGTACACCTTGACACTGGATGCTATGAAACAGAAATCAGAAGAAAAGTATCAAGTGAATTTTGAGTTATTGTAAAAAAACAGCAAAATGTGGTGGACGCCATGAAAGTCAGGTTCCTTCAACTCAATCTAAGGTACAAAAACCAAAAAAAAAAGAAGCAATGGTTCTTATTTCAAATGATTATACACAGATGAAAACAAAATTAAGAGATTATCTTTCATTTTTGCAAATATATCCAACTAAATCTTACATACCAGCTCTTTAATACACATGAGATACGCAGGTATTATCTGGATTTGAGGAGAATTCTGAAGACATGTGTTCAACACATTCAGAATATGCATCTCAGTTGAGTCTTTTACTGCAGTTTACAACACACCTACTTTTAAACACTATGAAAGACCTTATATCAAAAGTTTTTTTGGATGTGTGAAAATCCTGCAGTGCTAAAGCATTTGAAGGCAGGTGAAGGAATAAAAGAGGTTGGAGGCTGTGTTCACAGTCGAATAAATCAGACACTGATGGAAAAAAAATCTGTCTTTGGGGCAAAATGAAACAAGTAGCCCTGGCCATGTTTTCCTATATTGCTGTTATAAACTACATTATTAATCGGAGTATACAAGGATACTGTGTTAGCAGAGGATTTGTTTTCATTAGCTATGCAAACTGGTTTATGGGGAAGTTGTCTGTTTTGGAATAAGAACAAACATGCACTATTTTGTGCATCTAAAAAGAGTCATTGAAAACAAGTGGTTCCAGGCACAACAAGCCCCGCCCCTTATTTTGACACTATCCAGCGGATGTCTTCATGTCTATGCATGTGTTGATGTCAGTGTATTAATTGCCTCTATGTATGTGCTAAGTTTGAAGTAAATTGGAACAAAATGTGTTTTTATAGACATTTGAAATTTTACCCATTATAAGTAAATGGGAGAAAAACTAAGACTTAAAAAAATGAATAAAAAATGTTTTAACTTTGGCCTACTGTTCCCAAAATGTAATCAGTTCTATTCTGTGTCACTGAAAATCTATAAACCCAATAGTTTTGCTGCTAGAGTGTTAACAAACAAACAAATCGAACCACAAACAATACCCCCCTTCCCTCACCTTCAGGGGGAATTAATAATATTGGAAAATAATAGTGAAAAGGCAGAAAAGTTATGAAAAAAAGGCAGGTAAAATAGCTGATGTCCTTTCTTCAGACTCTGCTTAACATGCAGGACATGTGCCCTGTAATTGTAGCCTGTGAATATGACACACCTGGATTCTTGGCACCTGAACACCTGAACAGAAGCAGTGTCAGGCCATTACATGTGGAAAGCACACTGGCAGCCCAAAACATTAATCCACCCTGCTGGCAATTTTAAATAGCTGAAAAAAAAAGATATTTTCCAGGAATATCTACTTTGAATATGAAATGGGATCTTGAAGGTTATCGTAACAAAGTGACACACTAACACACAGAATAAAGTCACTTGAAGCAACAACAACAACAAAAAACAGCTCTCATGTACCTCGTGCATTGTTAACAAATAGTTGAGGATGCTCTGTAGCTCATCCTCCTTCACACCTCGGTCCTGAAAGATAGCAAAATCAAAGGCTCAGAAAAACATTAAATACGGTACACAGCAAAGAGTGAGTGCAGAACAAAGAGGAAGCGTGAAAAGCTGAAAGCACAGAAGAAAAGTCTGGTCTGAAGGTGAGCAGCGCAGAACACACAACACTGCAGTGAAGCGCTGAACCCATGCACCTTTCACTTCTGAAATGACTTAAAACTGTAAAAAACGTTTTTTTTCCTTATCTTGATTAATAGATTTATCATTACTACCAGCATTCCCTTCCACAGGCACATCTTTTAAAAGCAATACATAAATAAATGGTGGTGGGATAATCAGACGGCAGATCAGCAGAACGCTTAAATAAAGTATAAGGCAGGGGGATGTGGATCTCTGGATGATTTCCTCCTGTGTGTGAGGGGCTGCGAGGCGTGAAGACAGGTGGGATCTATACCTTCAGGATGAGCTGCTTGAGGAAGAGGAGCATGAACGCCCGCAGAGAAACCACTTCTTTCTGGGTCGGCCTCGGACCATCTGCAGGTGGAGAGAGAGGGAGACGCAGAGAAAGTGTGGATGTCAAATCAGACGCTCTGCTCTTTTCTGTCACCTGCTTTTTAAGTCTCTAATGTTTGCACTGGATTTTTTTTTTTTTTTTTTTGTCATTGCTCGTCGCAGTTTCTTTTGATGATTTTTTGATTGGTAATGAAATATTTTGTTCATGGGACGCCTTGTGTTCTGGTTCTCTGAGCTGTGAAAAAAACAAAAGGCACAACAGGTACACCTTCAAAGGAAGATTCATTTTGTGCACAGTCTTTCACATTCTAAATACGTACGTTATATTTGACTTTAATTCAAGAATAGAATAGAATAGAATAGAATAGAATAGAATAGAATAGAATAGAATAGAATAGA
>JAPTYQ010000006.1:30163987-30181193 GCA_029814465.1 Ostorhinchus cyanosoma | reverse complement strand
AAATGTGGCACCATTTAAATAAAATAGTGCACTGTGGTTTAATACATCGAGAAAAAAAAATCAAAGACATAAATCTTTAATATTGAAAGCAATTTTTTTTATTCCAACATAAGTGAATGACTTTTCCACTTTTTGCAGACTTTCAGGTGACATTTGAGTGAAATAGCCCTTTAGCTAGTTCATGCGATACCTGCATGATAGCAGCGCTGAAAGACGGAACCAGCCAATCAGCATTCAGCTTTGCTGCGTGATTCGCGAGCAGGAGTTTGTCTCCGCACTGGATAGCGGACAGCGACACGCCAAGATCAGACCCAAACACAAGGATTATTGTTAATATTTCGCTGTGGATTATAGGAGAGTGCTTGGATCTTTTTCCTTTTTCCGCGACGATATCCATTTTTGTTGAATTTTTTTCTGGATTTGTGGTGGACAGACGATGATTTAGCCGTTGTGTGCGGCGGAACTTCAAAGGAGATGTGAGTTACTTTAGCCATTTTCTGCTGCTGCTGTTGCTAGCAATATTCAAATTTGCTTAATAAATACTCAAAATTTTATTATTGTGAGAAGCTATGTTAAAGTAATGCATATTTTATTCTTATGTCACCTGGCTCTGCAAAAGTGTATCAGTACCTGGAGTTGTGTCGTGACTTTCACCTGCTAGGAGACTATTCTAAAGATTGAACGTTCTGGTGAGTGAATCTTAAGCTGCGTTCACACCGGACTTTTTATTTTTGTTTATTTTTGTTTTAATACTGTATATAAAGTCAATGTAGGAATACACCATATGGTGGAAAACATAATTTGGGTGCAAATAACCTGCTTGGCGGAGGTCTGCACTCTCAGAGTGCTTTTCTAGTTATAATAGTTTTCTATTGGTCTGACCTACTTGAGATCATATTAGTGTGTATGTGGAACCTGAATTAAAATACTTTCACACCACTGATTGTTAATATCTTCAGGGTAATTTTGGCATTTCACAAATTCATCCCACGGGCCGGATTGGACCCTCTGGAGGGCCGGATTTTGGCCCCGGGCCGCATGTTTGACATCTGTGACTTAGAAGGTGCTTAAATATTACACACTGTTGAGTTTATCTCATCTACAATAACTCATCTTTAAATGAACAGATATTTCAAATCTTTTATTCCTTCAGTGATCATACTTTTAAACTCTGTCATTTTATGTGAGATTTTTTTTAATGGCAGCAGATTTAACAGGGTCCTTTAGGCTTTTATGCTGCATTGGTATTTATCCATTATTTAATGTATTTATTTCTAGTTGCCTTCCAATGACCTGTCTTGTATTTGTATACTGATTCACATTTGTCACATTGCACTTTGAATGTTGACCGATGTCTGTGGTAAGCTGCAAATTAATTGCCTGAATGGAAAAAATAAAGTTGTAGCTGAATCTGAATGAGCACATATTTTCTGCTTTGTGCATCATGTACATAGACTTGAACCTGTAAATCAGTGTCAAACTCATTTTAGTTCAGGATCCACTTACAATCCACATCCAGTTTGATCAGGTCAGACAAGTAAAATAATTACAAAATAACTTAAATACAAATTTGTCTCTTTGTATTTGTGGAAAAAAAAAAACATCAGTTCACAAAAAACTGTCATTAACCTGACCAACATGAAATTTCCTGTGAATAAAAGGGTGCATTTTCAACAATAGTTTTGCCTCAATGTATCATCTATACAGAATATAGTATAAGATCATTCAGGAATATTAAGTGGAGATGGTAGATGTGTTTTTGTTCTTATTGATTCTTTTGTTATGAGAATGCAACAGGGTTCAGGTGAGAGGGCTCGGCACAGAATAAGCTTCTGCTTCTGGTTTATTCCTGATTTTAGTTTTTGTGTTTGTTGTGGTTGTTGTATTGTGTGCGCTGACGGCTGTACAAACCAAAAGCAAACCCTTCATTCATTCATATTGTTCAAATTCTGGAGTTTGGAGTTGTCAATATTTCTAGATTATTATGCTCTTATTTTACTGGTCTGACCCACTTTAGACCACACTGGGCTGTGAAAGTGGCCCCTGAACGAAAATGCGTTTGACACCCCTGACTGTTAATGTCTTCAGTGTGATTTTTACACTTTGCAAATTCATCCAGTAGGCCAGATCGGAGCCTTTGGCAGGCTGTTTTTTGGCCAGTTTGATTTTACCACTAAAAAAACAAATAAGAACTTAGCTACACTTGACTTTGCAGAGTTTCACTTTGCCGGGTTGTGTCTGGCACCTTTTCTGTGCCTGGGTGGGGACTCAGTTAAGGCAGGCTTGGTTAGGAGAGAGAAGAAAATGATGGCAAGGGGAGACGGTAAGGTGTGGCATAAACAGATCACAAACAGATGGTGCGAAACGTGGAAGTGTGAAACCTGGCAGCGGGGAGGAAAAAAGAAAAAAGCAGCAGCTCTCAGGTGCCGACTGTGGCTTTCTGTTAGTTAACAGCAGCTGAAGGCAGCAGGCAGGAGAGCTACTGAGTGACAAAGTGGAGTCATTTCTCAGCGCTCCCAAACAGCCAGCACTCTGGGGAGGCCGGCAAGCTGCTAGATCTGCATCACAAAATGGGTAAATAAAGATTGATGCAGAAAGAAAGAGAAATCACAGGGAGAAAGTGGAAGAAAAGCAGCCTTGTGTCATTCTTTCTCTACCTCTGTTCAGACACTTTCAGGATCCTTCAAGTACTGAAGGATTAAAGTGCTTCAGGTGTGGTGTACACACAGTGAAGTGACCAAAGCAGCTCTGCTCAGCTCCATTAGAAACTGCTTTTACAATGGTTTTCACACAAATCAGTAGTCTAAAATTTGAACTATTGAAGCATACGTTTAACTCACTGTTTTAATTGTGCTACTTCAGATTTCTTGGCTTAGGTTAGCTTGAAAAATCTATTCATTTAACCATTTTTTTCTTTCTTTTTATTTAATTTAACCATTTTTAACGTTCATCAGTTGCTTCAACTCCCCTACTAATGTACCAAGCGAAAGAGATTTGAACCCATAAAGACCCAGTGTTATTTTTGTGGCATTTCCCTCCAAAAAAATGTCTCTATTTTTAATTATATTTATTCTAATTTTATGCTCATTATTTTGCATTCTTAACTGAAAATCAGGTATTCTTGTTCTGTCATCCGTTTGACAGGCAGTTAAACTCCTTCCCAATCAACAGGACGTAGTTCGGACTGTAGTTTTATTGTCACAAAAGGTCAAACTATATCTTCAGTTTAAGGCAACAGCGAAACAAAGCTACGATGAAGCTAACACTGTCGAACCTCAAAGTCATTTAACTGGACACATTCCGAACGTAACTCATGACTTAATGTCACATTAATTCACAATAATAAACATAAATTAAACATACCGAAGATGCTGAACACGGAACGAAATCGGAAACAGGAGCAGAAAGACCAAACCTTTGAACATTATTAGTTCTACAGTTACTGTGAACATACATACATCCACACCAGCAGGGGGAGACCACGCCCACAACAGAACAATTCTATTCTTATTTAACTGACTGGTCAAAACTGATGTCCATAAAAGCTCCAATTAAAGCTGAGGGTTATTATATGAAAAACTGAAAAAAATGGAGGAAAAAGTGACTTTTTCCATAAAATCTATCATTAAGTGCACAGAAAAACACGTGTCCATTCACTGTCATCGATCCAAATCCACTGGTTTTACTGGTGAATCAATGTTATAGAAGACGACGGTGTTTCCATGGTAACTACGGAGTCTTTGAACATCCAAAAAGGGTCATATCTGATGGCCATGAAAACACGACAAACTGCATTTTACACCAGATATTTACACATATTGACAGGATTAGTGGATCAACAGGTATTTAACTTTTTCAGTGAATGCTTTTGTTCGCCAGTGTATGTTTGGGTCTTTAGGGGTTAAAGGAGGCAAAAAGAAATAGACTTAACAGCAAGAAAAAAAGTGATTCTGGAAAAAGAAACTTGATTTTCAGACTGATGGTTATTGATCTGAATCACAAGAAAACACAGTCACATATATGAGTAACTCTGTCTAACACTGATCATCATTCCATTAGAACAGGAAGTAAATAAAAGCGCAGTAGTTCCATTAGCTTCTTTACATCTGTTAATTATATCTGAATTAATTATAACATTAGCAGATTCATTCTGACAGCTCTACTTGCTCCGTCCTCTACATCTGAGGCCTCTCTTCTGCATTTCTCATGGCTTTGTTGAGGTCAACTTTTATAAATTCAGGCAGAGAACACTCCTTCCATCCTAATTATAAAACCTCTGATTCAATAAAAAAAGATGCTTTGAGCTTAGGTTTGGAAAAAGCACCAACAAAGAAGAAGCAAGATGCACTTGAAAGCAACGAATAGTAATGAAAAGATGCCGTGCATTTAAAAAGCAAATTAATTTATCTACCAATTAAAATGCATCTGACTATCACTGACTCATTTTTAATTCTTCATGTTTCTGATTAAAACACAAGAAAATGTGTAGTTATTCTGCTTTTCTACAAACATGTGACAGCATGTGTTGAAAAATGATGTTACTACACAAAAAAAGTCGCACATGCAATATTTGACTGCACCACCTTAGGTTTTGATTACACGAGACATTCACTGACATTTTTTTCTTTTTTTTTACCATATAATGCTTATGTAGTGTCACAATAAGGTTCAGAATATTTTTCCATCCATAGTTGCATTCATTTTTGATTATTGATGATGGAGAATCGGACCACTGCATCAAGACTTCATCACATCCCAAATTAGAGTCTGGACTTGATGGAGGCTAATCCATGTGTGAAAATGATGTCTCATTCTCCCTGAACCATCAGCCCATTTTACACAGCACTTCTGTTGCAGGAATATTTCATCTTTATTCTGGAATGATGTCTGTGTAAAGGAAGTGGTAGGATCATTTAGTCCCACTTTTATCCCCAGCCAGCATGTCCATGTGGGCTCTAGAAGGGTTCCATTTGGGCTGCATATGAGGGTCCCATGTGGGTTTGTCTGCAGTTTCCATGGAGGCCCCACATGTGTTTGCCCAGAGCTGAATCACAATCAGAATCTCTTTATTGTCATCGTACCGAGGACAATGAAATTGAGGCAGAGCTCTCAGATTCAGCGCAAGAATTTACAGGCAGACGATAAATATCAATAAAAGGCACAATTATTTATATTAGAAAATAAAAAGTATTGTTAACAAAGATATTTGTAAAACATCGAATTTAAGTAGAGCATATAACATGAGAAGTAGTGCAAATGACATGAAAGATAAATACTGTGGGATAAATAGTGTGAAAAATAAATAATATGAGATATTTACATCTCTGATTCTGATTCTGATCTGGGCAAACACATGTGGGGTCACCATGGAAACTGCAGACAAACCCACTTGAGACCCCTGTATGCAGCCCAAATGGAAGCCTTCTGGGGCCCACATGGACATGCTGGCTGGGTCGCAGCTCTGTGACGCCTCTGGAGGTAGAAACAGAGCTGGGGTAAAGGTGCAATCAGGATTCTGGAACGATTCTGTGACCCCCGCACCGGGGCATTTAAAAACGAGCGTGGGCCGTGTACAGTAAACAAACGTATCAACGCAACCGAAAAGATGTCAAACTGTGGAGACGCCAAGGACTCTGTCCACACTAACATTTGTGGAACGGTGAAAGGCGGGTGGACTCTGGAGACGTTAGCAACGCCACTACGCTAAGGCTATTTATGACATGCAAGTTGTACATCACACTATACGCTGCGCTGCGTCTCCGCCCTTTTGATTCCAGAACGCAGGTGTAGAAGTCCAGTCTGTCTCACCTCTGTTTCTCCTTTGGCTTGACTGTGGAAATCCAAAAAGGTGGGATCACCATCACGCCTTCTTTCTGAGTGTCTATTCTGTCGCAGGCCTGATGACCCTGATGAATCCTGGCATTGTCCAGTCTTTTTGACATTAGAGACATGAGAGGCTACTTATCAGACATGAGTTAGAGTTAAATAACCTGGTGCAGCTCAAACATTATTCACCACTGCAGTACGTACCCACGGAAGGATCTGAACTATTTGCTGAATTAAATTAAGGGAATGTCTCCTGTAATCAAACCAAAGGTGATGCAGTGAAATACTGCATGAGGATCCAAACAAGCGCTGACATGAGGACACATTTCATGTTCCACAGTTTGGGTCGTGTAAGCAGAATAACTTAAATACATGTATTATACATATTTGAGGAGGTAGTTAGAAGCACTTTAACATTATGAATAACTACATTTCAGGAGATAACATTTTTGCTGAAAAGTGTCAAATTACTGCTCGGTAACAGGTGGCCTTGAAACGGATATTACATGTTTTAAGCTTCATATTCAAAACATGTGGTTCTCGACAGACATTAATATCAAGTCGGACAAAACCTTTTATTTATTATGTTAATCTATGCTGAAAATGTATTTTGGAGTAAAATATTGAAATGTCTCCGTTTTATTGACATGAGAATGTGGGAACAGGTGGACAGGTTTCCATAGTAACACGTGGACGATTGGATGCATCACCCAAAATATTGACTTATATTTAAAACAAACCAGATATAATCACAATATTTTATTTAATGGATTTAATTCTAACGCAGCAGTATTTACAACTTGTGCTAGTCCACACTGATATAGACAAACTACAAATACAGTCATTTCTCAGTAACAGTTCACAGATAATCTTTTTAAATGAGGCAGATCGAATACTTTTTCACATTTTTTTTAGATATAATTTTTAGAGTCAAATTCGAGCTATATTTTTATGTTTGAGGCATGGCTATGGTGTAAAAATACAATCAATAAAATCTGTTGTAAAAAGGAAACAGTTCCATAAAATACAGATATTTAGCTGAAAACGAGTCCACCTGATAAATGTGTACAAATGTGCTTTTTCATGTTCATGTTCACTTTCGCTTGATCGGACCTTTTTTTCTTTGGCCGGGCCGTGTATGTCAGACCCACAGGTTTGAGGGTTTGCTGGACCATACCTTCTCTAGCAGGTATCCAATCACCAAGAAGCCCTTCCCTCCCAGCATCTGCTCCTGCATCGCCACGGAGCTCTTGAGCAGCTCAACCAGAAAGGCTAAAAGAGTGGCGCTGCAAAACAAGAAAACAAAAGGCATCACACAGGGCTGAAATACACATCTTCTCCCTCTGCTTTCTGACACACTCATCAGGTGGTGAAGAAGTTACTGTATAAACTACACCAGCATGAGGAGACAGTGATGGAGGAAAAATACAAGGTCATTTTAAAAGGATGTCAGCAATCAGCTGGGAACTCCAGCCAACTACTTTCATCCCCCTTCAGTTCAGAAGAATAGAGTGGCTTGCTGAGCTTTCTAGGGACAGTGTATCAGTGTGCGTGTGTGTGTGTATGTATGTGTGTGTGTGCGTGCGTGCGTGCGTGCGTGCGTATGTGTGTGTGCGTGCGTGCGTGCGTGCGTGCGTGCATGTGTGCGTGTGGAGGCAGAGTAGAGGTTGAAGAGGGCAAGGCAGTGCACACTGAAGACGATTCCTTTCTTTATTGCTGTGTTTTTCAGTGGAAACCTTTGGCGGGGTGACAGTGCTACTCGATGACACTTCTTAATCGGCTTTCGCTCACATCCTCTTGTGGGCTCCGTTCTAGCGTGACAATCACAAGGACACAATCACTCCTGTTCAGGCTTGGCCATAGATAATGAACCTACTCTACACGCATACAAACACACACATTCTAGTCTTAACTCACTCTGCTGAGACTCTGATTGCCTGGCTTGCCAATTTGCTGTTACTCATTTTTCATTTCTGCTGCAGCTTTACTATAACAAAACCAGGTGACACTCAGCTCTGTTGGATCAGCCTCCAAACCTTTACCACCACCGCTACTTAGAAGAGATCAGTCTAAAAGCCACGAATAGGACGAGGCGTGCGGCGGGGGGGAGTGACACTACGAGGGAAAGACCCTCAACATGCTAATGAGGGCGAAAAGAGGGAGAGAGAGAGAGTAGAGATGAGAGGAAACCACAAAGGCAGAGAGCTTTGACCATGAGGGGTTTGTGCTGCTTTGTGGCCACCCGTCTGCATCTATCTAGTCAAACTGCTGCCACTGAACTAACACAGGATTAGAGCAAAGCTTTGGCTCCATCCAGGGCACAGTGGGAACGCTCAGGACGCAGGGAGAAGAGGAGTCTGAACCAGCAACTGCACCAAAAATGAAACCATGTCTGCAGCTTGAGCAAGTCTGACATTATACAGGCGCTGCTTTTTGCAGGTGGCGTGGTTTTGGATGTGTTGGGAAGTAGTAGAAGAAACTAAACTATAACAAACGAAAACAACACTGTTCCATATACAATGTGACCGAAAGGGTTTAAGCTGAAGTAAAAACGGATTTTTGGCAAACGCTGTTTACAATTAACATGTTCTTTCCAGAAGAAAACCAACAACATTTTAATGTAATTATTGCTAAATAAACAACAGAAACAAATTTAATTTGAATTCAGGTAAATCACATCCTTATCTCAACTACCAATATTTGATCCGAGTCTTTTGAAAAAATAATTTCTTCAGTTAAACCTGAGCTCTGTATTTTTGAATAATAGTTCATTTGTACATCTTGGGTTTTTTTTTGTTTTTTTTACATAATTTGTTCATTGAGCAACAAAAATACAAATGTACAAATTAAAACAGGATAAAAATCCCACATGAAACAGAAAATGCTCACATTTGTTTGTTTCCAATTTCCAGACATTCCACCCCCAAGGAAGATAAATAAATGAAATAAATACATTAAAAAGAATTAAAAAAAAAAAAAGAGGATTGTAATGCTCAGATACCTGCCTTCTCAGGTGCAATATCTACTGCATCTATAATGAACAGCAAAGGGTTCCAGGTTCTGTCCAGTTTCCTCAGAATTTGTACATCTTTAAAAGTAACGGCGTGAATGCAATAGGCTTAATGTGTTTCGAACAACAGGAATAGTATTTGTTACAATTAAAAACAGAGTGCACTTGTATTCGTAAAATAAATATTTAGCTCTAGACTGGAATTTAGAAGGTACTGCTAATTTCCCATCAGCCTCTGTCATAAAATTAAGTGCAAGTGGCTTTGAGCAAAAGTGCAGCTCAACGGTAAAAAAAAAACACCAAATCAAAAATAGGTCTTTTTCTGACGTTTTCTTCAGTAGAAAAAAAAAAAAAACACAAGGTAAAAGCTTATTTTTCTGTTTGCTGTGATTACCTTAAGACGTTTCGTTGCAAGAACAAAAAACAAAATGCACTTCAGATGCTACGTGAAGACGAAATGTTCAACTCTGAAACTGTAAAGAAGCCACTTTCATTTGTGTCTTTGTTTACTGGTTTCACTCCTGATGCTGTGAGAAAAAAAATAAGGTCAAGGAAGAACTTGGTCTTTTTTCCACACGGCTTTTGTGTTTCTGATGTTTACAGTTTGCATCGCTCTGGTAAATGTGCACAGGTTCAAGCGTCCATGTTGACTGTTAAAGAGGTTGAATTCAATATAAAACAAAACACACTCACCACCTGGACTAATCTAGAGGACATTTAAGGGCATGCATTCGGACCAACGTTAGGGAATAATATAGAATTATTCTGCTAAAATGGTGCATTAGCTCCTGTTCCTTTATGAATCTCTCCTGAACACAACCTTCCACACAGTCTTTTGAGCTGTTGAAGGTCAAAAACATCGAAAACCTGAGCTTCATTTGGTTCATTTTTTGTCCACTCATATATTTATACATACAGTCGCAGACAAAACTAATGGACCACCCCTCGTTTTCTTCATTTTCTTGTTCATTTTAATGCCTCGTACAACTAAAGCTACATTTATTTGGACAAATAAACAGCATATTAATAGAATATATATGTAATCATTTGAATTACATTTAAAAATAAGCATTTCTTTACAAGTATAAATGACTTAATAATACCATCTATTATTTTTTTATGCTTCATTACTGATTCCTTGATTAATTTGATGTGTCGGTCAATACGTAACATACAGTCACAGAAAAAATGATTAGACCACCCCTTGTTTTCTTCAATTTCTCATTCATTTTAATGCCTGGAACTACTAATTTGGACAAATATACTGATAACAACACAAACAGCTCACAGTAGTTGAATTTCAGAGCTGATATCTATCCATTGAACATGTTTTCTTGATAATAACCCAAATCACTTCAGTTCTTACATCGATATCTGTGTCATTGTTCTGACAAAAACTGTGCTTTGATTCATTCCATGTTTTCTTTTCTGTCTGTTTTAGTCACATGATCCACTCAGGAGTTAGGACTCTATTGCATAACCATTGTTTTTGATGCCTTTTGATGGTTTAATCATATTTTCAGCGACTGTATAATGTGTCAAACAGTCACATTCTCCTGATCTGAGTTTTCTGCGGAGGACATGCTTTGCAGACAAAATCCTCCTGAGACCAAGTAAGTCACCATTTTCCACATTTTTATTTACATTTTTCAATATAATGTCATTTTCGAAGGTCTAATAATTTTTTCCAGGACTGTATAATTCATTATGGCACATTATGTACTTGTGTTGCACTCACCATACAGTGGTTTCCACCTGACTGTCGTTCAGCTGATGATAGTCCAGCTGAGCAAAGAGGGGGAAAAGAACTTGGATCCCACCGATGGAGTGGATGGCACTGTGAATGGAGTGGGTCACCGTGGCTTTCACGTCCTGGGAGGATCATATCAAGCACATTAAACCCACTGCTCATGAATGGTGCTTTAAAAATGAAAAAAAACACACATTAAAAAGCCCTCGACCTGTAGCATAAGGGCATGCGGTGAGTGCACAAAGATGGAGGCATTTTCTTTGGGTGAGGATTCCAGGCAGAGCTGTGCGTCGGTGGCCTTGGCGTTATAGGTGAAGGCGATGGCGCTGGCCAGCTTTCCGTCATATAACACCTGCTTGTGATGCTCTGCTAAGTGGATATCACTCTCCGACTTGAACTTAAACGTACTCTGGAAAGGACAAAGAACAAAAGAGGGTTGAGGAGAAAGAGGGAGATAAAACAGAGGAATTAAGAGTGAATGTGGTAGATTAAATAGCTCCTTTTCGCCCGTGCACCCACTAACTGTCCCTCGGGTGTTATCTTTTAATTATAACTTGATTAAAAATATCTATTCGGCAATGACAAGATAAACGCTTTTTGGTATTGGCAACCACGCGTTTGCAGAGGTCTGGATTGTTTGAATGTATCAGAGAGAAGCCGTCAGTTTTATTGAAATATTCCTTTTTAAATATACTGTATGTGAGGAAAGCGCTTCAATTGTATTCATTGAGAACAGACAGATGTGCCTTTGCCTTCAGCAGAACCCCAGAAACAGCCTGTGTTAGGCTACTTCTCCTCTTCTTATATCAGTAAAAACAAATACAAAAACCAACGTGGGGTTTTTTTGAGAATCGTTAATAATATCGCACCATTAACCGTCACAGAATGAGACTAAAACAGCCAAAGACTTTTTAATCACTAATCCCAGGCATATGCTTTAAAAAGTCATAAACTGCATTTCTAAGCTCTTCAGTGGTATTATAGAGGTTTTATCTGGATGTTTAGACATTCTACAGTGAATGACAATGTGCAGAATTACTTTGTCATCATTTCTTCATTAAAGCATAAAGACCCAGACATCAACCATCTACAGATCTAAAATGTTTAATACCTGTTGATTCACTGTTCCTATTAATGCATGTAAAAAAAAATGGTATAAAATACAGTTTGTCATCAGATATGACCATATTTGGACGTTCAGAAGCTCCATAGTTACCGTGGAAACACCGTCATCTTCTACAACATCGATTCACCAGTAAATTCCCTGGAGTTTAATCAATGATGCTTGTTTTTATGATCAGTTATTGAAAACGTGGCTTTTTCTTGAGTTTTTTCTGTTTTGATATAACCTTTGAATTTACTCTGAGTTTTTATGAACATCTAAATTAAATAGAGGAAAATGCTTGATTTACATTGAAAAATGATAAATATGGGGAATAATATTATAATAAATTGTGAAAACTCACTCAACATCGGTTAAATAGAGAGAAAAATAAATTTGGAAACTGCCACAAAAGTAACGCTGGCTCTTTACGGGTTAAATGACTGTAAAGGTTAGATATAGACCACAATTCATACTGTATGTCAAAAAAAAACTGCAACAGGTAATAACCTAAAAAACATCATATTTTTGCCTTAGTTTTCTCATAAATTCATTCATTTTCAGAGGCAGCAGACTAAAAATTGACAAGCAGATATTCTAGAAATAGTTTCGAAAACTTAAATCGCCTTGTAAAAGTCAGATACCATAAAAAGTATTCTAGGTCTATGAAAAAGTAACAGATGAATCCAAATTTCCAAAAATGCAAACCACTGAATAATGGAATGGAAGACGAATCAAACAGAGCGGAGCTGTTTTCTTTTTTGCAGCAGGTGGGACATAAATGTGAAAGAAGCCACGAAGCATGAGAGCTGGGACTGAAAACCAAGGTTATTCTACTAAATGCCTTCTGAGTTCCATCTAAATTAAAACATTACATTTCTATAAATAGTTCAACCAGCGAGCTCTTAATTGTGTTCGTACGCTTCATTTTTTTGCAAACTGTCTATGATGAAAACAGAACTTTTCCCTTTTTTCTCTCCTGAAATCTTGCCATCTATCGCTGTGTACCCTGATTAGTGGAAGCCGAGGATGAAAAGGATCAAAGTTGCTTTGATACCACAGATAATTGTTTACCTGCGTTAATTTAAGCCATGTTACCACACATTCTGCTCTGGAGAAATTAAAGTTAAGCCCAGTCATTTCTGAATTCCTGTGAAGATGCAGTGAAATGCAAACAAGCTGCAGAGACGGCTATGATTGCGGTCTTCGACTTACCATATATTATCATTTTTAACAATGCAGGGGTTTCTTTACTGAGTAATTACATTTGGGCTCAAACACACTCGGGTCTTGCAGAGAATGAGCAAATATAAGGCGAGTTTCTACATCATGGTTGGAAACACATTCAATCTGAAAGCAGCAGTCGGCAATTACGCTGAGTTACTGTGTCACTTCATATCCAAGTAATCAGACTTTGAGCCAAAACATTGTGCAAATGCTTGCTGAGATCACAATAAAGAGTCAGTATTTATTATCTTTCACTTTCATACATGAGAGAAACTGAAATTAAAGATCAATTTAAACATACAGGTGTCAAACACGCGGCCCGTGGGCCAAAACCGGCCCTTCAAAGGTTCTGATCCGGCCCACACTACAAAAGTGACACTGATATAAACAGTCGAGGGGGTTTAGTTCAGATTCACATTCAGCCCAATGTGATCGAAGCCAAAGAAGAGCACAAACAATATATGAACAACCTGAAAATCAAGGGCAATTCGAACAGTATTCTGGCTGTTACTAAATGTTTGTGCATTTGTCACATAATATTGTAGAAATTATTCCGATTTTAGTTCCAAAATTCTAAACTTAAATTTTTGAACAATGTTCTGCTTGTTACCAAATGTTTGTGTAATATTGTGTGTAGTTCACATGTGCAAATGCTGAAGTATGATATTGTTGAAATTGCACTTATTTTCAGGTTTTTGGGTTATTCACATCTTTTTTTGTCAAAGGAGAGTTTGTAAATGTATTTATTTTCATAATTTTGTGTTTTTCACTAAAACAGAGGAAAACTTGGAGTCGTATTATTTGTAGATTATTCTGCTATTATTGAATGTTTTTTAATGGCAGATTGGGCTGAATGTGGCCCCTGGACTAAAATGAGTTGAACACCTCTGGTTTAGACCATATTTCCTGTCAGTCACATAAAAACAAACCCCTCTAGGGTTTTTGTATGCACTAATGTGTCATATCTCCTAAAATATCATCTTAATGCCTTAATTGGCATTTCTTCATGTCCCCGTGCATAGTGATGGCTAAATAAAAAGATTTGGATGTTCCATCATTCAGTGACTCAGTAACATATTCAGTATGCGTGGCATAACAAATAGCTAAATCAATAACAGACTAGTCTTAATTTACCAAATCAATTAGCTGTTGACAGATGAGCTGAATTAATCAGCCCTTACGGTGTGAAAGGAAAATGCTTAATAAGGAAATCATTCTCCCTAATCTAGAGAGTTGAATTATTAATTAATTAAAGAAATGTTTTTCCGTCCCACTCCAATTCTGCAACTGTAGACTTTGATAAAATGAGACAAAAAGGGTGAGAAAACAACAACAACGTGGTCCTGGAAGACCTGGAAGACGAATACATTATGTTACGAAAATAAGGCAAACAGGGTTCATGTACGTACGAACCAAAAAGGATCCGAGTTTCAGTCAGGAAGGAAAACCAGAGCGACAGGCTTCCTGCAGAGTCCTGGGTTAACCTGGATTATACAGAATAGACCTTATACCGCCCAAAGACGTGCACTAACAGGTTAACTGCTTCATCTAAATAAGTGTGAATGTGACAGTGACTGGTTGTTCTTCTCTATCTGTTCAGGTCTTTATTGAAAATGAAAATCAGTTCTCAGCTAACTTACCTGGTTAACCCTTTACAGGACACTCACTGAAATACACTGAAATTCTAAATTTCAACCTTAGTGTGTCATTGGACATCGTCATCTACCTCCTTTTGCATCACATTTCTGAGCACCACTTGGTAAAAAAGTAAACACATGAATTAAAACAACTATTCTAAGGTCATAAACTGACAAAAACCACTCAAATTCACCATTTAGAGATACAGCATTTCTATAAAATCTCCCTGAATCACTGTGTAGTTTTATAAAAACCAACATGCATCTGGACCTCAATGGGCCACAGGTTTGGCCTCATATTTAATGTTTGCGGAAATTACCAAAAATAGTCACTTGCCCGACAAAGGGTTAAATAAAGGTTAAATACGTAAAATAAATTTAAAAAAAAATACCTGCAGGAAAAATGTAAAAAAAAAAAAAAAAAAAAAGGTGAGTTTATGTAAATATCCTTCTATTGCTCATAGTTCCAGAGTGAACAGAACCATCCTGTTTTCAGATGGTTTTGGTCCAAATGCATTGATACTAGTTGGTGTCATTGTTGCAGCTTCATACAATCAAGAACTGTACAAGAAGCTGAAACAGCTGAGCTGCGTTTAATGGCATTTCTCCTTTCAGTCAGATGATAAAAAAGCATGAGGGGTTTCCTGCTCATCTGCTATGATCAAGTCCATAGAGCGACCAGCGTGGATCTCATCATAAAGTCTGTATCATCCTTCAAAAGTTCCTGCTTATGGAACCCAAGTGACAAGAAATAACAAGCTCCAGTGCCCAACACTTAAGTGTGAGCGGCGCTGCAGTGTGAATATAATGATCTGGTGGTTTGTGGCAAACAAACCCTGGTGTATGACAGCATCATCTCACAACCTGCCAGTCACACAACAGCCTGTTTTCACTCAACGCTAAAGGCGATCGCTGACCAGGAGCATCGCAGTCTCCCAAAAACAAGCAGAAAAAATAAAATCACAGCATATTCATACAATACATAGATGTAATAATTTGAATTATTCGAAAAAACAAGCATTTGTTCATGCTGATACAAAAACAGAGCGTTAACAAGTATAAATTACTTATCAATGCCATGTGAGCGATTTTTTAATTGCTTCGTTACTAATTTCTTGATTGATTTAATGTGTCGGTCGATACATAACATACAGACACGGAAAAAATTATTAGACCACCCTTTGTTTTTTGTTCATTTCAATGCCTGGTATAACGAACTTAGACAAATAGAATGATAATAAAAGTAGCTCATAGTAGTTGAATTTCCATGTTTTCTGGATAAAAACCCAAATGCCTTCAGTTCTTCCATCAGTATTTATGTCATTGTTCTGACAAAAACAGTGCTTTGATTCATTCACGGTTTTAGTCACATGATCCACACAGGAGTTTGGACTCTATTGCATAACTTCTGTTTCTGATGACTTTTAATGGTCTAATAATATTTTCCTTCGACTGTATACTATAGTTCAGTAAATTGCTTAGAGTTTGCAGCCAAATAGGGGGGTGCTGGCACCGAGCGAACATTTGCCTGTTGTGATATTGGAACGGCAGGTCAGTGCAGCTCCTCAGTCTCTTCGACAGTATTCTGGGATGCATACTGCTGAGTGGAGCTGGCATGCATTCAATGGGCTAATCTGGCCATAAGTAGAACACATATGGTGGTGATGATAGAGGGCAAAGACACAGACAGAAATAACTCCAAGTGCGTTACGATAACAGCCTTAATGTCACGGCTTAATTGTTTTGACTAGTGAGTTCAGTTCCTAAAACTGAGGGTTTCATGAAGGTGTCACTGAACGTCACTGCAAGGAATGGTTCTAAATGGGTGCTGGTCCTAAAAACAGGGCACGGGGATAAAAACTCTAACCAGATTTAGACTAATGTTATCAAGCAACTTTGGGTCTATTTAAAAAGAAATACTGAGATAAAAGAGGAACCAGTTTTCAGATAAAACACTTTTTTATATTAGTTTTTCATACAAAAATCTGCATGTAACAAAGTAAAAAGGACAGGAAAATTACACACTATTTTTTCAAATATCACAGGTACATTTTGAGAATTGAAGTATTTATTAACCGGTCAGGTTCTGTGTGTAACACCAGTGGACACGATGCGTTCCATACAAAACCTGGAACTCCCATCTGGATATTTGTAGCATTAACCCAACTCCTGTTTGCTAATCCTGAGTGTTTTCCTTGGTTTTCCGAAGGTTTAGCTGCAGTCTGGGCGGTGTTCAGATGAAAGAAATTTTAATGGTCCAAAAAATGTAAAGGTAAGATCTATATTGTAGAAATGTTATTTAACCCATAAAGAGCCAAACTCAAAGTATCTGCTGATCTAAACTGTTTAATGACTGTTGATCCACTGATCCTATAAACTCATGTAAATAAAAGGTTTAAAATGCAGTTCTTCATCTTTTCATGGTCATCAGATATGACCATATTTGGACCTTCAGAGGCTCCGTAGTTACCGTGGAAACACCGTCATCTTCTACAGCATTGATTCACCAGTAAAACCAGTGCAGTTGGATCAGTGACAGTGGATGGAGGCACTGGGTTTATGTTCAGTTCAGGACAGAAAAGTCTGTTTTTCTTCAGTTTTCTCTCTTTTGATATAATAACCTTTGAATTTACAGTGAGTTTTCACAAATATCT
>JAPTYQ010000006.1:30138575-30150450 GCA_029814465.1 Ostorhinchus cyanosoma | reverse complement strand
AGTCCTTTTTTTTTTTTTTGTTTTTTATGTTGTCTACATGTCCCGTCACTGAGCTGCGAAACCCTGGGAGCCACGTAGAAACAGGATTAGCTTGGCATATCTCACCCTTTTTGTGGCTCTGTCAGTAAGAAATCACTGCCACATGAATACCAACAACTTCCCAACACACAACAGTTCCTTCCAAGGTGAGTAGATTCTTTTATTGAGTCTGTGATCCGGCAGAGACGTGGCAGTCAAACGACTCGACCGTTATCTGACAGTAATTAGCATCCACTTCTCCCTTTTCATCTTTATTATCCTCTCTTTCTTCGCCATGGACGACTCTTTTATATGTGCCTTTGTACTATAGGACTTCTCTCCAAAAAGGCTCCTCTCACAAACAGAAAGGAGTGCATCAGAGCATTACTGCTTTTTTTGGGGTTATTGATTTTAGCGCTAATTACCCACAAGCCTCTGCACAAGCCAGTATGAGAGCATTACTTAGTAAATCTAAATGAACACGCCTCTAGCATGAGCGCTTTCTACTGCAGCCACGGTAACAGCCACTGTAGTTTATGCTTCCATTAGTTTAATCTCAATAATCTCACCTAATTCCCTCTTTCACCATCAGAATTTATGTCATTATCTGAAAATAAAAAAAAAAACAGACCCTTTCACCAAAACATATTATACACAGTGTGCGAAAAAAACAGTGTCTGTGAAACTATTTTAACCCTGAAAAACAAGTTCCAGCCATAATGGTGTTAGATGGAAAAATCACTGGACATCACACGGCGTATTGCTTTGTCAATAAAACAGCTGGTGATTTTACAGGTTTCTGCAGAGCTCCAATGATTTCTAATACAAAACTGAAGCAATTAGAGCAGGAGCGAGAAAGGCAAATGTTCTGCTCAGTGGTGACACAGTGGGGGGGGGCGGAACATTTCAGAACCCAGACTGGACGGGACCGAACCGAACCGAACCGAATAGGATAGAATAGAATAGAATAGAATAGAATAGAATAGAATAGAATAGAATAGAATAGAATAGTCTGATATACGATATGGGTGTACAACACTGCGATAATGATAATATCGCGATATTTGCCGTTCACGTAAAGAAATGCTAATTTCATCTACAAGAAAAATGTTCCTTAATAATGTTAAAATGAGACAATTGTTTGTTTGCTGACTCAATTATTTATAATTTAAAATAAAGTACTGTACTACTACAACTATTCACCCAATTCTGTCCAAGAACCTGGTGATGCAGCTGCAGACGTTCAGACTCAAACAGAGTCAAATATTTTGTCAATTTATTCACGTATAATAATGTGGAAGTGACATGGAAGTATTTTATGACAACAAAAGTGCCAGAGTACTGTCATGTAAGAGATTTAACAAAATGATATTCTATTGTTTTCCTGGTTTGGTAAATACAGCATATAAAAATACAATCTTAAATAGAAGTGTTCAGGCCTTACCTCAACTTATGCTCTGAAAATATTCACATCTTTTCAACATTAATATCATGTAAACGTACATTCAAGCAGCAGCAGTAGCATTACTTCAGTTTTTTTTCCAGAAAAACTAGTGTGTTAGAGTGATGGAGAAAACCACTCTGGTACTCCATGGTGTGTAAAAAAGAAAGCTAATGAAAAAAAAAGAAAATAACGTAGTACACGTCTTTGCGATATGAATATTGTTGACTTCGCTTTCACGATACTGATATTTTTTCGATACATTGTGCAGCTCGAGGCTTCATTGTCATTACACAGGCTGTGAAATGAGATTGCAGGTGTTTTTTGCACTGAACCCACTGAACTCACCAGTAGAGATAGGGTTTATCCTTGTCAACATTGATGTTATTCAGGGGATCCATTCTGAACCAGGAGTTGAATGTAAACCCGTTCTGGTAAGGCCACTTGGCAATAGGAGGTAAAGCAATAGCCTGGAGACAAAAAAACAAACGGAAGATGAAAATATTACACTGGTATCGAAGCAAAGTGAAATTCAATTTGTGGAAATCAACTTGAGTCGCAGGGAATAAAATAAAGTAGCATTTAAATACAGACATTTAAAAACTGAAAAGTGGACTATGAAAGTGGCTCCACAGTCACAAACGACATCATTATATTATTATTTTCATGTGGAGTGTTTCACCACTAAAAAAATGTCCAACGTCTTTGAAATAAATCCCCATTTGACCCGAGTTGTATTTGCATCTGGATAAAGTTGGAATAAATATTAAACTTTGGAGACATTTTCAGTGATACCTGTAAATATTTGACTTTTAGAGACTGCAAACAGATTTATTCGTATTTAATCAACTGCCTTGGTTCCGTCTGTTTATCATCTGTGCTTCTTTTCATGCCTCCTCTTCTTCCATTTCCTCACAAGTGCTTTTTAGTAATTTCCAGGTTGACACTGGGAAACAAACTGTTCTTATTTTTTTGTCTGGCAAAATAAAAAATACTAAAATTTATACAGCATGTATTTTCTGCTGATCAATAAAAACAAAGGCAAAAGGTATATTAGCTTTGTGTTTTTGGGAGGCATTGTTCAGTATGGCTGTTGTTTTCACCATCACTGTCCATGAAAATAGGACTGAAAATCATGTTTACACACAATGTCACATATTCAAGTCCTATTCACGCTGCATTTAGTGACATTATGGTGTTTTATTGTAATTAAACAGACAAAAGTAGCATGAGTTAAAGGGCTCATATTTAACTAAACCCACTTTTATTGACTTTGGTTCATTCATTTGTGTATTTGAACCCTAATAGTTCATTAAGTGTCGATTTGAACCCTTCAGCTGCTGCAAAGCTATCTTTAGATTCATTTGGGCAAAAATCCTGTAGATTTCTACAACTTGTTTCAAATCCATTTGAATTTGTTACGTTATAAAACGAGTTGCGTCATGACATTTGCACATAAAAGACTTCTGATGAACATTTCTCTAAGTACGCCATAATTGTTTGTCAGCAGCAGCGGTTGTAACTTCGAGCCGAGTACCTACATTGTGAAGTGGCTGATTTGCATTTAAAGGGCCAGCGCTCCAAACCACCTTTCTGGTGTCATTACTCAGAAATAAATAGACTTGAAGATGGAGTTGAATGAATGAAGAATTCAGACCCAAGCAGAGCATTTACAGTTTATGGAGACCACAGGGAACCATTTTAAACAGCAAAATATCACTCCTTTAATACTGTTCATGTCACATGACTCTACTTAGCCTATTGGTAAGTTAATATGATTTGCAAAAGCCACAGATTCCACATGAATGAAATGAATAAATAAGGTTTAATGGACTACTATACAGCTAAATGGCATGAAAAAATTTAAAAATACATACGTGCATTGTGTTGAAAATACTGCTGCAGTACCATTATTCCTTATACTGTATAATATCCCATGATATGACACTGAAGAAGTTCTAAAACTACTGACTATAAACCAAGTCAAACAGGCTGATTTTAGGATTATATTACTTATATGACTCAAAAATGGATACAACATGGGTATAGATGTTTTTATATAATTTAATGCAAAAATTACGCATCTTACCAGTTAAAGCTTTTCTATCCAGCAGTAAGTATGTTATTCACAGAAGTCTTCTGGTCTCTTTTTCTACACATTTCTGCTTCTGACTCTAGTTTCTCTCAATTTGTCACAACACATTCTCCTTTCAGTCGCTTCAAAGTGCAACTTCAGTTTTGACATCAATCATACCACATTAGTCATCTTTCTCACACTGGGATATATATATATATTTTTTTTTTTAAATCTGTAATTTCTTTTCTTACTACATGTACCTCAGCTGAAAAAGGTACCAGGCCTATATTTGTGACAGTTTTATCAGAGGAAGGCTTTTATTTCAGATTTCTTCCATTTAATAAGTAGAAATGGTCAAAATGAGTGTGAAACCTCCTTCTCATCTGCCCTTGTTGATGAGATTAAAAAGGACTTTTAACATTTCAGTGAATGAAATCTGGAGCTTTTATTCTGTAAACGTTTTCCTGTCATGACGGTAAGTTTCTACAAGTGAGAGTTTTGCTGAAAATGGAAGACACACACCTGCAGTGACCGAACCCAGACATTAACACTTCAGATGTGAAATCTAGAAAAATAAAGTGTTGAAAATGGCTGGATTCTATTTTTTTTTTTTTTTACTGTATTTAAGTAAAGCTGTTGCGGTGAGAATTGTGTTTAACTGGCAAAAAACAATGTAGATAAACTTCTGTGGTTATGTAAAGTACATGACAGGTATCACACAAGTTTATTATTTTTGAATGAGTTTTTCCCCACACCTGTGTTTGATTAGCGGCTTTAATTTGCTTGTGTCAACTTCGCCTGAAGCCATTATCAACTGTATCATAAAGGTTGTAATTGACTCACAGGTTTTATTTGAGGAAATGCAATATGTATGAGTTACAGCTGCTTATGCATTAATCACACCATTATTCTAAGGCGTTATCTTTAATATTATGTTTGGCTTACGTATGCTTGGACATTCATGTGCATGTAAATAACTTCACTGTAAAACCTGCAGGTTCCATTAAAATGCATGTTAGATATGTACCTTTTTAACCCATAAAAACCCAGACCTCCTTTTGTGTCAGTTCCTAAATGAATTTTTCTCTTTATTTAACCTTTCTTAGGTGATTTATCATCATTTATTATAATATTATCCTCTGTATTTTGCAAAGTGTCATTGAAAATCAGGTATTTCCCTATATTTAATTCACTGATCATGGAGATTTTTTAGAAAAAGCTTAGATTAAAATTGAGGGCCATTATATCAAAAACAGAAAATTGAGTAAAAAGTGTCTTTTTAGCAAATATATCATAAGTGTCTCCACTGTCACTGATCCAACTCCATGGGTTTTACTGGTGAATCAATATTGTAGAAGACGACGGTGTTGCCATGGTAACTGCAAAGCCTCTAAATGACCAAATGGGTCCTATCTGATGACCATGAAAAGCTGACAAACTGTATTTTACACCAGTTATTTATGTGGATTGATAGGATCAGTGGAACAGATATTAAACATTTACATCAGTAGATACTTTTGGTCACCAGTGGATGTTTGGGTCTTTATGGGTTAAAGTTTACTACAACATGGGAAAAAATGGGACTGCTTACTGCTGCACTGCGACCAGAAAAGTTGAAGAAGGCATCTGGACCATGTCTCTGGGGCATCTGATTCAGCACAGACAACATTCTGATGGCGTGCTTCGGCTGCACAGGTGGCAAAGATAAAAAAAAAAAGAAGAAAAAGAGTAATAACAAGAGAGTCTTTCAGAAAGTCAATACCTTGTCAATTGCCTCTCGCTCATTCTGCAGATAAGTGGAATGTAGAACAAGCATCGAACAGATCAGTGGAATGGTTCTCTGGGGGGGGACTCAACTGTCACAGACATATAACACAGCTCTATCCAAAGCCACTACATCTGATACCTGCAGTCACTTACCCAAAGGCCTCCTTCCCCTTGAAGCATGCTGAAGAGGAACTTCAGCTCCTTCACTGTGATGCTGTAGCTCGCGAGCACCCCTAACATGTCCACCAGCAAATCTGTGAAGGAAAGAAAGCACGTACGCAGCAGCCGCACGAGCACACAAGAAAAGAAAGTCTCACCTACAGCTGCATTTTAAACACATGGGTTCATTCACACTGAACACCAGTGGCCTTCATGACGAGAAGTGTTCTCATGCGTCACTTTGAGAGATAATAAAAAAAAACAGTTTCACTTTAGTTTAGCTTCATTTTCACTGAGATCATTGTCTGTGAAATCCCATTATATTTATCACAAAAACACTTCCATTGCAATTACATGGAAACTGACTTGTAAATCAAAGTGATGTCTAAATGGAAAAGTGTTTAACTTGGAGGCAAGTAGCGCTGAAGGGAAAATGCATTTAGATTTCATCACTGGAAACATAATTTAGTAGTTACACAAGGTATGGATGTGATTTGCGCAGTGCAAAAAAAATAATACGATGACATCGATTTCCATAGACAAGAGAAAAACTGACCTGAATACTGATTTGAAGAGTTCCTAACTGAAAGCTCTCTTTATATTAAAAACACTTTCAATATCGTGGTCCTGCTAAACTGTAAACAGTATAAATGTGAGCTCCACAGAGGAATTAATATTTACATATACATGACTTCAATAAAAATTCAGCCACATGGAAATGAATGGAGGGGGTTATGGACACGGAGCTGGAGCTGGAGGAAGTTTCAATAACAGGAAGGGTGGGCGATACTGCCGATTTTGGAATCGATCTGATACCAAGTACATACAGGGCCAGTATTACCGATACTGATACTGATACTAATACTTTTAACTTGAAATGTCATGATCACTGAATACTTTTGTCATTTTGCCTTTAGTTAGTAGATTATGTTAAAACACAGGATGAAGAGTTTTTTTTAACTAACAACAATATAAAATAATTTAACAGTATAGGAATAATAAAATAATTCCCCTTTTAAATTCCCCACATTGGCTAATGCCTTTATTGCACACATCACTTGTGTTGGTTTCCTGTCAGCTGCAGTGGATTCAGACTCCAGGCGGACTAGCATGGCGTTTGTACGTCGGCTAACGGGGATCCACAAAAAAGAAGAAACAAGAAAAAAGGAAAAGCACACGACGCCTCTCATTCTCTCTGCCGTCGCAGGTAGAAGACAGACTTGGAAAAAAGCCGCACTCACATGAAAACTGTGAAGAAATTCAAGTCATCTGCTGGATGTATAGAAGAGAAACGATCTCATCCCTCTAGTATTGATCCGATACGATACTCAGCTTTTAACAGGACTCTCAATATTTAGATCCATACGTCCAGCAGTGGACCATGGTAGGATTTTATGCTCAATTACTAAAATCAGAGCGTCATATCCCTTCATATACCGTCTAAAAACTCATTTATTCAAGATTTCTTTGAATGTTTAAAAGCTCTTTTATTTAAATTGCTTTTAATGTTGAACTGTTTTGTTTTCTATGTGTTTGGTTTATGTTTTTATCTGCTGTATGTAAAGTGTCTGAGTACCACGAAAAGCCCAATACAAATAAAATGTATTATTTATTAGAATTATAACTATAGTTTACAAAATGTGAATGTTTTTGCCTAAAAGCAGAGTGAAATGCAGTCTTTCAAAGAGCTCTATGATGTAAATCTAGATGATTTTCATCTTAAATTAAATTGTAAATTAATCACAAAGAACAGATTTGTTTTTTGACTCAGTGTGTCTCTTTCATTGCCTCCAGAATTCTGATTTTACAAGTAGCAGGAAACGCTCTGCTGCCTTCCAACACTGAATTGTTACAGTGTATTTTTGATTACAACACAGACAATACAGCGGGGGAATGAAATTGTTTTCTATTTTTGAAAGAACATTTCCACTAAACTTGTTTTTGGACCTCTAGTGCATGACTGTTGGATTGAATTCCTGCGAATGGAAATAGAGTTTTCCCATCTAAATCGCATTCATGTGCATACATGGGTCTTAAAGTTGCATTTTATTGGAGAGTACGGTATAGAAACTGTGCCATTGTTTTAAAATTCCAAAAGCAGATCTATTAAAAGATATGGAGAGAAAGTCCTGTTCCCTGATGGAAAGCCTGTACGGTACGATCCGTGCATACTTGATGGGCCTGCCCCACTCCGAACACTCCTGTTGAGAGGGAAAAACAAGGCCAGCCAAAACTAATATATACCTGCAATCATGTCATCCACTGAGCTCATTTTGAGCAGCAGCTGCTGGATGAGGCCCACTTCGGTGCTCGTCTGAAGGTTGTGAACACTTTTGCGAAGGATGGCTGTGAACATGCTCCAGATTTCAGCCTGACAGGTGACGTTGCAGTGCTCCAGCAGCTCCACCATGCAGCTGATGCTCTCCACATCCTGGATAATGAAGTTTGTTTCCAGATCAAATTCACCGCCCACCAACTGCGGGGAAAAAAAAAGATGGAAATGATGTTTGATTCTCTGCTTTTTTTTCCGCTTATTTATTTCTAGAACTGACACTACACTCAAAGTAAGGAACCGGGACTCGAAGGACTTTCTGCACTAATGCAGTTTGAAATCCTGTGTTTTTTGATGAGTTGGTGAGTGAGGCGATAATAACCCACGGGGACCCTATTTTCTAGGTCACTACTCTGACGGGAAAGGTCTGACCAGCGCTAGAAGAAGTCTGTGGAGATCTGCCTTGTTCTAATAGCTTCTTATCAGTATTTAAGTGCCCATGAAAATAAAATAGCTTGGCATTTAATGTAACGTGGATTGCGAGGGCTCCCTTTAGCCCTACTGTCCCTTTTCGGTCACAAATGGTAATCACTATTAAGAAAGTAGAAAACAATCAATAATGCAGCTCTTCAAGCTCAACAACCATGAAATTAGCCCTCTAAAGAAGTGTGCATGGTATATATGGAGAACACTGACAACAACTAGTGGTGGGCATCAAAGCAAGCAGGTGGAAAATGAGCCTAGATACCCTCTGCACATTACTGTGACTGACAGGTAATAGCTAGGTGAGATCAAAAGTAGTCTGAAGTAGTGGAAAGAGTCTCGTCCATGGGGGCATATACTAAACCTCACCTCAATCATCATCAGATCTTGGTGCAATTACATTACAGTGATGTATGTCACTGGTGGAGAGATAATCTCGCTTCAGAGTGCAGTTGTTGAAAAGCTAAAAATAAAACATTGCCCCATGAATGTTGGCTGTGATCCTATGGGCTGGGCATCCCCACTGATTTCCCAAGGTCCCCATTCGATTCAGTTTCCAATACAATTTGATTTGATTCAACATCAGTTCAGTGAGTGATATGTACTTCAGTTATAAAACCAATCTGACTTGGATATGAAGGAGAAATGATAAATAAGGTTCCAAAGCCATTGTAATAGAGGCGTTCAGTGCAGAACTGATATTTTAAACCAGCGGTTCCCAGCCCTGGTCCTGGAAGACCCCTATCCTGCATGTTTTAGGCCTCAAACACCCCTGATTCCAATGATCAGACTATCATCAGCTCTGCAGAAGCCTGACTATGACCGTCAGGTGTGATGGGAGAGGGAAACATCTGAGACATGCAGGATAGGGGTCCTCCAAGACCAGGGCTGGGAACCGCTGTTCGAAACCTTTAATATCAGGGGGAAGACAACGACTAAAGCCACTTTTACACAAAGATCTAGACGAACGCCACTGCATCGGCTCCAACCAATGCCGGCAGAAATCCCTAAGTCAGTCGTCTTGTAAAGCTCTAATACTGGGGTCTCCAACTCCGGTCCTCGAGGTCCACTGACCTGCATGTTTTAGATGTTTCCTTCTTCCATCACACCGGATTCAACCACATGAGTCGTCATCAAGTGAGCCTCTAAGTTATACTTCTTCCCACTCCTTTTCGAGTGCCGAAAAATGTTGTTTGACCATGTTCTATGGTTCTTTATCTGATGGTTTTATGTGCTTGAAATAAAATTAAACTAACTAATGAAAATTGTAGGTTATCATTTAATGTTTGAAAGTAGAAATACTTCATGTAGACCCCTGACAACGACCAGCCGCTGCTCTTCAGTGCAGAAGAGAATCTCATTTAAGATTCAAAAACGATCTTGGCATATTATTAATTGATATTCATTCATTCATTCATTCATTCATTCATTCATTCATCATCTGAACCCACTTTATCCTCATTAGGGTCACGGGGGTCATTGGAGCCTATCTCAGCTACTTATGGGCGAAGGCGGGGTTCACCCTGGACGAGCCGTCAGTTCAATTCATAATTATTCATAAATAATTCAAAAATAATATAGATCAGAAAAATTCAACTCCATCAAAGGACAGAAATATTAATACAAAATATTTGAACACTTCCATAGAGTTAATCTTTCTTCAGGCTGCTTTTCAGCAAAGGATTTTTTTGATGAATGTTCATGTTTGGAAACTCACAGCCAATACGCAGCCTGGAAACTAGAGATCTTCATCAATGAGAACAAAGAGCAGGAACACGGTTCTCTGAGTTACCAACAAGAACGTACAGTGTGAAAATCCTCTGGGTGAAGAGAATCTGAAGTCTGAGTCAGCAGCTCAGTGGCAAAAATGTGCAAACAACTGCTACGAAGCCGCGCCACGTCCATCTTTTAAATGTAGACACTGTGAACATTAACTGGTGTGGAAAATTAATAAACTATTGACAGCAGAAAAAATATCCCATAATGCAAGTGTCTGGTCTATCAAGCACTCATTTAATCAATTTATTATAATTATGATATGAATCAAAATGGGAACAAAGGCAGAATCACGCCAACTTTATCAGAAGTTTTCAAGTTTCCTGCTGCGTTAGGATCACTGAAAATGTCAGATTTTTTATGATGAATGAGTTCATCTACTAAGTGTGCACAACTTTGATGTGCAGAAGAAAAAGAAAAGATCAGTTTAATGTCACAACAAAGACATCCTGCTCTAGAGGCACAGAGTAGAAAACAGGTACTTAACAGTAACCCTGTTGTCAGTGTACCCAAAAGTGGAATTTCCCATAAATTCTGCATTGATTTGACTTACTTTTTTGAAAAGAATGAACTAATTAAATCACCTGCTTGTAGCATATGAGCTTTCTCAGGGATAAAAGGCTGTCAAATTGGTTGCTGGTTCATGAACAGGTTATTATTATCAGATGAAAGCTCCTCCTGCTGTAGCCACCCTGATGCTTATCACTGAACACTGCAAGCAAATAGGGAGAAAGAGCCATGAGGTCTAGACTAAAGCTCATCACTCTGCACCGCTGCTGACATTAATCACACCATTCACAGGCACACCAGTCCTGAGAAGTGGTGTAATTGCAGATTTAGATCCCCAGAATAATTTTCACCCATTATGCTAGAAGAGGTAAATAAAGACATGAAATCACTGATTACACACTTAACAAATCGAGAGCACAGGTTTTCTGAGCTGCACAAAAATGCTACAGAGGAAATCAATGCAGTTTGAATACCACTTAATTTCTGTGATGTAAACCCTATAATCAGCCATGAGCAGTAAAAGACCAAATCTTTTGTAAACAAGAGGAAAGTACAGTAGTCTAATACGGTAAAAACATAATTACTATATAGTGTTTGCAGCGCACCCTGAAATTCATCATGCCAAATGTTTAAAAATAAGAACGGTATGTTCAGCCGAAATACAGGAAAGAGGTGTAAGAATCCACTACAGCGCTAATCGACTGCAGCATTACACTGCCGGAAAGGAAAACCAGGGAGAAAAACAACAATCCTTGCAACAGACCATTAATTAGGCATTCTTGGTAGAATAGTCAGATAGATTTCACTCAGTAAAAAAGCATATGGCAGCCTGCCTGGAGTTTACTTAATGACACTGAACCTCAAAGACTGAAAGAAAAGGTTCTAAAAGGCAGAAATAGAGGCTACAACATGACAGCGCCAACATCAGCGCCAAGAGTCACAGAACAATAAATAAAGGCAAACACGGTGAGGTCACTGTAGGCAACGTGGTGACGACCTGGGGATGAGGTGAGACGTAGCAAGACAAATGCCATGACGACGCCGCAGGAGTCTGAAAGTCTGGAGGAAAAAGCAGGTCTCAGTCCAAATGACAGGACCTGTGAGGCACAGATATACACATTTACCGGGCCGGGGTCCACTTTGACAAACGACTGACTTCAGAAGGGTCGAGTGCTTCACTGAAGCTCATATTGAGCTTCTGGAATTATGGAACTACTGACTTAAAAATAAAATGATTCCCACCTAGATTTTTATGGTCATTTATTCATTAATACTGTTAACTAAGGCCCAATCCCACTTCACCACTCATGTCTCTCTCCATTTTCACATGAAGGGGTAGGAGCGTTCTGATTCTCAATACGTCAGAGGGGAG